>CM061536.1:35826365-36002138 GCA_030545055.2 Neoaliturus tenellus | reverse complement strand
CCTCAGCTGACTCTATCCATCAATCTGTGTATATCTATTATTTAATCTCGTAGGTATATATATTTGCAAATTGGTTTAGGCATTGAGTAAATATGGACGTTATTTCATAACGTCAGGAGATAGGGAGGAAAGGATCGCTTACCACAGGTCTCAGTCCTGTCTCGAGGCAGCTATCGATTGTTGAAACAGCTGTGTGAATTCGGTCTATTGGATCGACTAAGTATTGCATTAAATCGATAGATGTCATCATCGTTGAAAACTTATGGAGGATTCGAATCAAATCGAGCTATCGATTATGAAAGCTTTCGATTGTGACGCATCGGTTGCCAGTTTGTGGCGCCCCTAGCGGACGACCTTGTCATCCACTGAACATCCAGCGTTTCCAAATTTTAACACTGCTTGACCACTCTATACATTATGAAATAACGTCCTTATTATTTACACAAATTAAAAAAAGTAAAAGTGCTGACAGCTGACATAGTGACGACATGCTTAAAAAGTAGTGCAATTGCGATATTCCATTCCGCAGATTTATGTCCACATTAAAGGTAAAACTTTGAATCATATCGGAATACATTTTATGATGTGCGTTTACACTAGAATTTACTAGCCAAGTCAACAACTTTTGATTGTCATCCTATAGGCCTAGTGTAAAAGCATCTTGGCCTGCATACTCTCAACTACTCCTATTCTCAAGTTTGGTTAACGAGCTTAATAATTTCTGCTTACCAATTAACTATGTAAAACTTCGGTCTGTGTAGGTCTAGGGCTAGTTATCATCAAAGATCTCTGCCCCTGATATATCACTGTTGTTTGGCTAGGCCTACCTATCAGCTACTGTAAATAAATAAATATTTTTAGTCTATTGCTTTGACAAATTAACTTAAGTTATTTGCATCTCAGCATTACAAGAATGTTTTTACATGTGCTAATTTAAATCTATTGGTATATTTAATCAGCGTCAAAGTTTTTTATACAATGAACTAACTTACTACAGTTTTCAACCGGTTTTAATGATTTTGGTTTCATGGGAGAGTTTGGCTTGAAGTTGTTTCTAAAGTAAATTGGTAAAAGTCCATTCAAACAGAAGGGCCCTGCATACCGTACCCTTAAAGTTCTGTATTTCCCCATTAAAATAACATTGATTTAAAAGATTTTAAAGTTTTAACAGCTGTAACAAGTAAACACAGCATACTAGCGAGAACATCGGTCTATTCATACCAAAGAAGGTAATGTTAAATCATGGAGGATACGCTGATTAAAGAACTGCATTAAACAAGCCTAAACTGTAAAAAGTATCCAAACTTAACTGCTCGATGTTGAGCAACAAGTGCACTAGTAATAATATAAAACTAGGCCTAGGCCTAGTTCTTATTTGGTCATCATCTTCTTTCTCCGTGTAGGTTTGTATAACTGTCCTTTAAGTTTTCTATTAACTCTGGGTGTAAATATTCTTGAATTGGATAAATTGCACTTTCAATAAGATATTTCAAAAATGTGATTTAAAACTGTAAAAATCATTGACAAATAAATTGTGAGGTAATTGTTTACATTAACTGCCTCAGCTCCGATATCTTCCATACTTCTGTTACTAGAACTATTTGCTTCCCAAGTATGAATAAACAACCATGTTAAAGGCCGCTGAGCCTGAACTATAGGCCTAATTAAAAATGAATTTCAGGTTACCTACCTTAAATGAAAGTCAAAGTTTAAACTTTTGTTGCCATCAGTAGCAATTGCCTGCTGGTGGCTTGTTTTTCGGGATTGTACTAGGCCTATGATCATTTAAGAATTTATGTTAGTTTGGTTAGATTAGGTTAGATTTTGTTATTTTTGTTACTTTTCCGATTGGGAAAGCTCATTAAAGGAAAACAATGAAAATAAACTTCAGTTTCATTTTATATTACGTTAGGTTACATTATGTTTCGTTATTTTTGTTAGGTTTCGTTATGTTACGTTAGGTTTTAGCGAATTTCCCTACAGGGAATACGCTATTAGGCCTACACTAGTAGTCACGGTAAGACCTAAGCCCGGGACCATGATACTTTTTGGTTTTGAGGTCCCTAGGGGTGACAGTTTCATATAGCGCCTACATTTCTACCGAATGAAAATATTGATCGATACGATTCATATAGGCCTATCGCATCGGGTCAAAATTTCTATATATGTATCTAATCATATAGGTATATGTTTACACATAAAAATTCACAATTTGGTATATTGTTGCTAAAATGTACAATAGTTAAAATGTTGATCAAAATCTAAACCTAAATCCCTCAAAAGACTTATTAGTCAATGTAAGTTATATAATGGTTGATTTTTTTTTAACATGAAAACTGAACACTAACACTACTAGGCCTATATATCTATTTTCATTTTCATCCCCTCACCAGTGCATCACACTGCTCACACATAATTTTCTTTGGTACGGCATCAGTTCATTATCTTGTAAAAATCTATCACATTGCTCATATTTAGTACCCAACTATCTAGTATAAACTTTCTATTATAAATGTTAATAGAAAATTCTCTGAAACTCATGAGGCTAATCAAAATAACTAAACTATCAGTTTACTAAATATGAAATCACCTAGTAAAAAAATCAATGAATACAAAAACGTAAAGAAGGGCACATCTTATGGAAGAAATGGTCAAGAAAGTTTCTGTTGATGTAGTAGCGCACTCCACCATGAGAGCGTGCACGAGACAATAACCTATTAGTCAGATTTCATTCTGACTTTGTTGCAGATGGTCACCAGCAAAGAATCTCCCTCGTCCTCACATACATAACCTATGACAGTTTTTTCGTTACTGGACCAATTCTCACAATTAATGTAGGAATACTTTTCCGCCCACCTGCTTTAGTTCTCATTTTGGAAACCAAGAAAACAAATTTGAAAATACCATGAAGACGTTTATAACTTAGTTTATTTTTGTAAACATATGATTCAATAAAATATCGTCATTAGAATAACATAAAAGTTTGAAAGCCCATACGACAAATTCTTAACAATAAAAGGATTTAATGACTTAAAATCGCGATTCTTCTTTAAAAACACTTTCGAATGATACCAAATAAGCTAATGTTTAAAATGGTGTTTTAACAACACAATACTAAATAGGAAATTTAATATCTCCCTTTCTCTCGTTCTATGTTTAGGCCTACTCCTCTGGCGCTACCATCTCTATTTGGAGTGCTCAAGTTCAGTTTACAGCGCTCCTAGCGAAACAAATTGTTTGCCACTTTTTAACATGGATGTGACCTTCTTTACATTTTTGTATTCATTGGTAAAATCTTGGTTTAAATGTTAGATAAACAAACAATAATATTTAGTAAATAAATATAAAAAATTCTCAAAAAACATATGTTTAAAATATTTCATCCAATATTACATCTGATGCGAGATATCGATATTTCATCCGATGTGACGTATCGATATTTTATCCGACGCGATCGATATATCGATCGTATCGATCGATATTTTAATTCGGTAGAAATGTAGCCGCTATATGAAACTGTACCTGGCCCTTGAAGCCAAAAACACCGTTCGTTTTCCATGTTATTCTTATGGGAAATCAAAAAAACCTTCTATCCTGCTTATTTATTGACGTAATTGATAAAATTTGGTATGTCTATTCATTAGGAAGCGTTTAACTTATATTTGCTTAGAAAACCCATATGGCGGCAAACCTACGTACTCACCTCTATAGGGTTTATGGGGAAAATAAAAAGAACACCATAGCCTTATAAAATTTGGTATGTACAATCACTAGGTAGGGTTTAACTTATATTTACCAACAAAACCCATATGACGGCAAACCTACATACTCTCATTCCCATGGATTTTATGGGGAAATAGAAAATATACCAAAATTCCATTGTTATTTTTGCAGGGTTTCCAACTTAGAAAACTATGAAGAAAATCAATGTAAAATTCACAACCGTCTCAAACTTTCGATGGTTTTTCCGCACAATTAGCCATCACTACAATGCTGCCGTGATCAGTTTGAAATTTGCCTACTACCTTATCAGTACAACATCTACTCCTTTCTCAAAAAGGGTGAGCGGGCTTTTAATATTGCCTGCTTTTTCATACTAAGGACTCAAATAGGCCTAGTTAGTACCATAACAGAAATTTGAAAGATTTTGGGGCTAAGGCAGGTAATGGAAACAATTACCAATTGTGAAATTGATTTGGCAATTTAATTAACGGTCTTCTTCCATTACACAGTATTTTGTGTTAGAAAAAGGATGTTCTGTGTTAATTTACAGGTAATATAATATATTTTCCCAGAAGATGTATTATTCATGGCCACATACGTTATTATATGTTAACTATTGTCCATTTTGAGAACTGTTCAGAGTTATCCTTACTCTATAAAAATTGTGTAATCCATTGGTGAACAAATAAATAAATAAATGTAGACGATACATAGTTTGTTCATCACCTTGATTTAGATTAATATTCTTTTTCACAAAATTTAAAGTTTCGTATATGTATATTGACCAAAATGTCAATAGTTTGAGTTATGTTTTTTTTAAATCTGGTTAACAAGAAACTCGTGGCTTTAACCGGTAAATGATCCATAGAGCAGCTTTTTGCAGTTTAAATATTTGACCAACATTGACACTTGCCATTCCCCAAAATGGTATTCCATATCTGATGTGTGAAATGAAAAGAGCATGATATACATTCATCAGTACTTCTCTTTTACAAACTTTAGACAGTCTTCTTATAATAAATAATTTTTGTGACAATCTGTTGCAAATAAAATTAGTATGTCAAATTTCAAATTTTTATCCACTAGGAGGCCTAAAAATTTTATACAGTCTACTCTTTTCAATTACCGTACATTATCATCTATCGTCAAATTTATATAATCACAGGGCTTATTTAGTGGTTTAATTCTAAATTCCATGATTTTTTTTTTAGAAATTAAGTTCAACAAAATTTTCTTGATTTTTTTTTTTTAGATATTGATAAAGTATTGTCGTCTGCAAATAAGAAATATATTTTTGAAGAATAAAAATTTTTTGAAATGTTGTTAGTAAAAACTATAAATAAAACTGAAACGAGAACCGGCTCTAAAGGCACTCCCGATTTTATTCCCATTTAATTTTAATTTTTATAAATTACTTGGATTTTTTACTTTGGTCTGGTATTTAAACGTATTGAAATGTGTTGCTTCAAATTGTCACCAAAGAGAAAGTAGTAGGCCCCAGACTTGAGGGGTGGGTTATTTCTAGACATGGTTTTTGTGATTTTCTTCCAGATTGGGATAGTATTGATCCTGTCAATAAAAATTTCCTACCGAAATTTCCCCACACATTTCTCTGGCGGGGGTGAATGAGATCGCACAACAGGGAAATGTAGCCTAGGTAGGGAATTCTTATTGAAAAGGTTCTGTACTATTCCAATCTGAGAAAAAAACCACAAAGAATATTTTGTATTAAGAGTCAAAATATGAAATGTCATCAGTGATGTGTCAGTTAGGATTGACGGCAGCATAAAGGTTTGATTTGGTTTGAATTAACCTAGTCATCTTTAATCATTAATCAATCTTGGAGGCTAAAATGAATAAACGAAATGTCCATTAGTTTTATTTAGGCCTATTCGTGATAGGCCTAGGCCTAATAATGTTGAGGCATGTTTGTGTAATGAACCGTCCTTTTTTCTAAACACAATTAAGTAATTTCTATCTTTTTTCAGTTTTGAAGGTGGAATTACATTGCTTTACTGTATTCTTCGCAAGTGATGGAAAATGTCAGAAATAATGTTTTGCTTTTGATGCAGTGGTGCAATTATAAGTAAGGTAAGTTTAAACCACCGCATCCTACTGTAATCTTTGGGACAGTGACAACAATGAGAATGGTTTGGCTCCTAAAATCGGCACGGTTTGCCTTAAAATTACAGATTTCCTTGGCCAAAATTGATAACAAGTTATAAACTAACAATTAGGCCTACCAATAAACTTAAAGGTAGATAAGTTAGAAACTTTTTGCATGACGTCTGATGTGTCTTTTTAAAGATAAAAAGCGCTTGGGGTTGCCCATTTTCAGGGCCGGCACTAGCACTTTTGCCTCCCTAGGCAAAGGATACATTTTTCACTCCTCCCCTCCACCCTAGCTATGCCCTCGTTAAAACATCTATAATCATGTACATTTGACTTCAAATCATGATGACACGTCGCTTTGCGTGAGATAATATTATTTACTCAATATTCTATTTTTCACGTTCACAGTTGCTTCGGTGAGTCAACACTTAAATTGATAAGTCCAAGTGACAAGAAAGGGATTTGACAGACTGCTTATGGAGTGGTGCAGCGCGTTTGCCACTGCATAAATACAGTGCCGCTCGGGAACCGACCCGTGTGAAGCGCGCATCAAAACACAATACCTTATACTTTCATGAAGACTCAACATGCATGCCAAACAAACAACTTATAATGTAAAAGCATTAAAAACTGACGCAAGCTCGACACAATGATCATTGTCGCATCGGCGAGTAGGTCGTGCTCGGGCGTGCTAAAATCCCTCAAGTGTGGGAACAAAACGTTTTGTAGGGGTGGCCAAGTCTAATAGTTTGAGGTTAAGCTATTTTGAGACAGTCATGACAAGCGGTACTTCATGTGTCGTTTAAACCACCAGACATACCAGTAAAGATTAGGTAAAGATGAAAATAAAAGTTGCTTGGAGCGCTACTGATGGTTCACTAGTGCTCGTGGTAATTGGCATCAGAGTTAACTCTGCAGCCACTCACACCCCGCGCTGGTAAATCATCACTAGCGCTCCAAAACACCGGTATAATTGTTACTGGTATGTCTGGTAGCCAAATGTGGGAGACATCCAAATACAGTTTCAATAGAAGTGTCGTGACTGTGTGGAGTCGGTACTGTTGCACGCGGCCAGGATGAAGCGCAAGCGCTCGCTTGACTCAGGCTCATGGCGCAGCGACATCGGTGCCAGGGGCGCCAGTGATACATTCAGTGCTAACAGAAATTAACTTTAAAAAATAATTATTAACAATTATTTTGTCTTTTAAAATGTTCCCCCGTGTTCCAATAATTTTAAAAATATATATTTAAGCTTTTATAATTTTTTTTCATTTTTGGCCACCCCCCAGGAAAGTGCCAGCCTAGGCGAACGCCGAGTTTACCTAATGGGTGCCCATCCCTGCCCATTTTGGTACCTAAAACGCAACTGGTAAAAAATCTGTGATTAGTATAAAAATAGAGCCAATTAGAAAGGAATAGAGCTTTCCTGATAGGATTGGTTGGCTATTTAAAACAATTGAATGGTGTGGCTTGGCTTTTTTTGACGATGTTTACTTACTGGCAGCTTAGTAGTACCTTGTAGAGCTCTGGCCCCACAAGCCAGCTGGCCTCGGTTTGATCCTGAGTGATAATGTTTGTCAAAGAGTATCACCTCTCGCTTGCCTGTTGACTGTGTACAAATACAATACGGTACCTTGCTAGATCACAGTACAGTTGTATTGGATTGTGTCTGGTAGTAAGGTCTAAGTAAGTTTTAATTCCTCTTATTTGAGGCCTGGTGTAGGCGAAGTACGATTTCATAATAAAAAAGTGTAATGTAAGATTATAATTTGATCTAAATTGTAGGGCACAATTTTAATAGTAGGCTATCAAATATAAGTTGTATAAATATTATTAATATTCCAAGGGTAGTGAAATGAAGCCTAAGCACTTTCTCATTTTTGCAATTTTAGTACCGGTACTTAACTCAAAATATTTTTTATTTTATTATTTTTTTTTTTTTTGTAATTACGGAATTTTACTTACGGCTGCTAAGTTTTTATTTCATGGTCCTCCATTTAAATGCTCACACCGTATGATATGTGACAGCGAATCATTACAAAATAAATTTGTTTTGATAACATAGTAAGTTGACATTTTTTGTTAAATGTGTAATATAATGAACTTATATAAAAAATATATTCTTAATATGGACATTCCGATACAAATTTTGTTCTACTTGTAACCCTACAAATTTGGCTGATTTGATTTTTCAAGATGATGCATTTGAATTTGTACATTTTCAAATACCATTAGACTTAGATTGTTTTGAATAAAATTGTGTGTGATACCTGGATTTTATATCATACATATATTTTTTATTGAAAAAATTAATTTGTTGAGGCCAATGATTCTAACGTTGCTCGGGAGTCTTTGAGCAGGATCCTGTATGAGGCCAGCGTAATTGAATTTATATCTTTGTTAATGAATTGTACAATTGTTTCAGAAACCTACTCACTTCAGCTCGAAAGGATTTTCCAAGTTTATTCATCAATTTGCTTGGATCATATTTGCTATATTTGCACGATGAGTTATCCATTAAAAAATGGAATCGAAATTGGGTATGTATTTATTGTGTTCAAATACTGGTGTCGTTGTTCCATAGCGTATTTTTTTATGTCATCAACTGTTACGTTTATTAGTGTAATGGCCTAGAATCTTCTGAAAATGTAGTAGGTGAAGTGGTTAAGATTTGGGTGGGAAATTTATCAAAACAGACATTATAACCAAAAGACTGACAGTTTGCCAACCTTTTAATCAGTATGCTGGCCCACATTTGGAGTTAAAGCTGCCAGAATGATTGGGCCACTCCTTACTTTCCAATACGTGAGGCCTTGTTTGTTATTGTTGCTTTCTTTATTGTTTCAAATGGTTTTGTATTATTGTGACTAGAACATGTTGGTATTTAAAAGTTCATGGTCAAAAGTTATGAGGTCAATAATCATAAAATATATAATGGTTTTTTCATCACAGGCTTTGTATATAATGAAAATTCCAAAAGAGAGTACCTAATCAAACAAAATTGCTAAATCTGGGAAAAGCTTTATGCCATCAATAGAAACTATCACTTATTTAGGTTGTGGAAACTGGACTTAAATATAATAACAGATAATTGTGTGGACAAAAAAATTCTGCTCTTTTAATGAAGTTTTGTTCTAATTGGACCACATTCTATGTGTGGTTCAACTATAGTTGTTTCGGTGCTCATTCATTGTTATAATGAAAATAGTGTGGCATTATAAAATCATTCAATGTTATGATGGAGGGTCTGAATAGTTGTAAGAATCCTGTCATTTTTAATTATTAAAGATGATAAAAAGAAAAAAATATTAAGTCATATACTGTGACATTGCATTGTCATATGAAGTAATGTTGCAGCGTCATATGTAGTGATAATGCAACCTCATATGTAGAAGTCATTTAAGCCTGAAAAAAAGAAATAGACAAATATTTGAACACTAAGGGTACCTGTGTAGCGCACTGCATATTTCAGAGTGCTTGGTGATCAAACCTTGTGATTTACTTAGTTTTTTTGGCATAGAATTTAAATCATACAGCGAATTACTTTCCATCTTGTCAGCATTTGACCAATCAATGTTCATCACTTATTTTCCAACGTTTTACTGTGATGCAGTGTTGAAATTTTGTGGTTGTCCTTTTTGGTCACATAAAATGTAGGGTGTTCCATAAGAAATTTTAAAGTTGGCCGCCATTTATGAAAAATGGCTGTAATTTTTGAAAAATGAAATACATATCAGAAAGCAAAATAAAAAAGTAAAGGGGATCCCCCATAAGAAGTATACTGTCACATTTAAAATAAAAAAGTTAGCCATTAGATCACTTTCAAAAACTCACCCTGTATAGATTCAAATTATGACATGGACACAAAAGTTTAAACAGACAAAATATTTAAAGACAAACTAAAATTTTTTCAGATCTTTATTGAAAACTCATGAAGCAGACTTTGAGATTGACGAAAGTGCATTTGGAGATGGAGTTTTTGACAGAGCTGACAACTCGGTCGAGTCAGTTCTCAGTTTTGATAAGCTGCAGAAAATAATAAATCTACAAGTTACTAATGATAAAAATAACACAGGAACACCTTTCAGTAGGTATAAAAATAAAATGTTTGATTTGACAGAAGATGGAAAGATTTTGAAATATGTAAGTAACAACTTAGATAATAAGTAACAATTGATCTTATAGTAAAGCACCCAATAAGTAACAATTGATCTTATAGTAAAGCACCTATAGGGCCTACATTATTTATATAGTTTATATTTATAAACATGTTCTTTATTCTACACAAAACATGGCTGTACTTTTAAATGAATAAAAGCCATACTTTTGGTTAATCTAGTCTGTATTATTACAATTTTATTCATTTAAAAGTACAACCATGTTTTGTGTAGAATAAACATAATGTAAACAAAACTAACATGTGTAACAAATCATCAGGTGATAATCTTTACATCTCTCCACATTCTCCCCCACTATTTTGTATGGTAGGTATAGCAAATGTAGTCATTCAGATATGTTGGGGCTGACATTTCTTTTAGGACAAGTTTCCCTCTCAATCGTCTCTCGAACTGGGGCTTGAGATTCTGATTGAAGCGTTTCATTTTGATCTTCAACAAGGTCCAAGTTTGAGTCCGTTGAAGTCTCTCTCAGAAGTATTCAGGAGGCAGAACACTCGGCTGACCAGCGGGTGCAAGATGTCTCAATGATACTTGAGACTCTGATCCGTCTTTCCTCCTGATGAGAGCATACTGTGTATAGTATGAACTCTTTTCCAATGAGAAATGGTTTCCATTTTTTTAAGGCCTCAACAATTGCAGCGGCTTTTTTTCAACAGCTGAATACAACTTTTCCGATTTGTTCAGAGTCCTTGAGAAGAAGACTACCGGTCTATTATTTTGACTTAAAGTTGCTGCCAACGCTATGTCTGAGGCATCAGTCTTGACTACTCTTGTCCATACCGAGGAGTGATTAGTGAATTAACAATGTCAAGTTTGAGAGATTCAAAATCTTCAATCGCTTCATGTGACAAAGGGAATGAATTAACTTGTGTCAAATCCTTTATTCTATCTGAGAATCTATGGATCCATTTCGAATAATGGGCAAAAAAAAACCCAGGGCCCGCTTAAGTGAACCTTTGTCTTTGGGCACAGGAAGGGACAGTAGTGATCTTAGACGTTCTGGATTAGGTCGAATAGAGTTATAAGAAACTAAATGTCCCAACAAGTTAATTGAAGTCTGGTTGAACTTGCTCTTTTCTTTATTCAGAACTAGCCTATATTTGGCGACAGCACCTAAGAATCTTTTCAGATTTTCATTGTGATCTCTTTGGTCCTTTCCACAGATAGTCAAACCATCCAAATAAGAGTACACTCCATTTAGATTTTCTTTTTCAATGATCTGGTCCATTGTCTTTTAAAAACAAACCACCCTGTTAGTAACAAAAAATGGGATTCGTGTAAATTAAAGTCGTCCAGCGGCCTCAAAGGCAGTGTATTTCTTTTCCTCATTAGAAATGGGTATTAATACTATCAAATTTCTTCTCATTGACAAAGTGAATTGCAGTTTCTAAGAGGCAGGGGTAAAAGGCATTCTGGGTTGCCACAGTCACTTTTTTGCAGAGTGATTGCATTTATGATATTTCCCCTGCATTTAAGATATTTAGTGATTGTTTTAACATTTCAATAATGATGAAAGAAAACATAATCAAAATATGTTATACCGATGATATTTCTTTAAACCTGGGAAGTAGCAACTGCAGGTTATCCAGCGACATAGCCTTTATCAAGGCTTGTAACAGTTCTTGAGGTTAAAAAAAATAACCTGGTATATACCTAAAATGTCGCTAAAAATTTCAAAAACCGGCGTTTTATCGGATATTAAAAATATGAAGGAAAATAATCTTGTAAATCTCTTACTCTTGAGACAGAGAATGAGAGAGTTACAAAATATAATAACACTTTATATTTTTAAGTTGGTTAACCGGCCAGAAAATGTACTTAATCCATTCATTAATTGTTGAAACTGGCTATTTTGACGCTAACTACAATCTGTAATAAACAGATTGGAGTTTAAAATTTCCCGCTCAGTTTATGTTGACAAGGATCATAAACCAAAGAAAACAGGTTTTAATTATTTAAAGGATTTGTTAATTTTAAATAGCATAAAAATATATAAGTCATAGGTCTTAGATACAGAATCGAAAAGACAGTATATCCATGTCTATTTTAGTTTACTAATCCCACCCTTCTTCTTAGTTACAATATATTGTATACAAATCTAATATGCAAATAAACTAATTGATTTGAATTGGGGGCATTTAATTTGTTTTAAAAGTTATACGAGCTTCATAAATCTTGATCAATAAAAGCCTAATTGCCCTAAAAAAAAAAAAAAATAAAAAATAAAAAAAAAAATAACCAAGATAAAAAATCTAATAACCTGTTGCTAGTCCTGCTTCATGTCTTATGAATTCTCCGTACAAAGTATTATTTTATGATACTCAAGCTCTTCCTGTTCATACAGGATTTCATAAATAGGCTACCCAAAATACCTGGATATTTATTAATTTTGGGTATTCACCCTGAGTTTTAAATACCCAGGAATTTTAAATCACTATGTATATGTCTCTTATTCTTTTTTCTGAGTTCAGTTGAGATGAGGGAGGGGGTGGGGTAACCGTGGTATTGTTAGTGAGTCATATGGTACTACAAAAGTGTCCGGGGTTGGCCTCAAAAATATATGGTAACCTTACGTATATCTGTCAAGCTCATATGAGCTGAAGGGTTATTATACTTTTGAGTCATAGAAGTGTTAAAGTAATGACCTTTTTAATGTCAAAATTCAAAAGCCAACTTTTATTTTGCATTTTAAATTAGTTTCGCACACATAATGGTTTTAGATTTAATAATTCACTAATATCTGTACCGACAAAATAGGTAGATTTGTACGAACCTTATGCATTCAACAATTCATCCCTGGGCACTCACTTATAACCTAACTGTTCCTCTATACCTGTTTCCTTTTCATCAAACAGTGTTTAAAAAAATTGCTGGAATATTTTAGAAAATTTAGCTTTTGATTTTTATATAGATTTCAGCTTCCTGGATTTTCTTTTAAATAAGTTAAATAACTTGGATAATAGATGATACGTCATTAAGGCATTGATTTTACAAATCATGTTCCAGATTGTAAAGAGAGGTGTTGGACCAACGATGCATGAAGATTGTGTAGCCTTCATACGCTACCGAGGGTTTTTCGAATACCAGGAAGTGCCATTTGATAGTACAATGACCCAAAATGGCACGGACCGGGCAGTACCATTTGACCTGGTTGAAGCGGGGCTCATTCCAGGCTTACGTCTGGCGCTGCTGTCAATGCGGAAGGGTGAAGAAGCTGAATTCATCGTCCATCCCGATCTTGCTTACGGCAAACTGGGCTGCCCTCCACGAATTCCCGGAGGTATCGTAGTCTAGCTATCTCTTGTGCATGTGACTCCTGAACAATTTACCTCTATGAGAAAACTCATTACAATTGTAGAATGTATGAATTAGTGATTGATTTTTCGCTAGTAAAGTACAAAATTTAAACCTCACGTTTCCACCATAACATGCATAATTGCACAATTCATTAATAATTTCTAGTGGTGAACCAAATTTATAAAATTTAAAGAATTAGTTTTTTGAATGTTTCCGAATTCATGGAACTTTAGTGCTCCAAATTCCACTGGAGTAAAAAACAAATGTTATTGGCAAACAAAAAGTTTTTATATTGCATGAGTATTTTCAACTACAGCTATAGTAATTTACTAAATGTAATTTTTTGTTACAGTTGCAACAGTGTTATTCATCATACAAGTTGAAAAGTTTGTGGATCGGACTTGCATAAGCGTTGTCAGTGAGGAGTTGGATATTTATGAACGAAATAGATTTGGAAATGTTTTCAAGAAAGCAGAAGATCAGTTCTTAAAAGGAAATGAAGAATTTTTTAAAAACAACACATTTTCAGCATCAAATTTGTAATTTTTTGTTTATTTTTTATTATTTTAGTACACTTTTACCCTGTTTGCACTACTATAGCAAAAATTTTGCTTTATAGCATAGTATATTTATATTAAGTACCAGGGGGACCGAGCTTAAGCTCGGTAAAATTATTACTTTCGTTTCTCACACAAAGCTCGTTCGCTCCGCTCACTCGCCAGGCGGAAGGTTTGCTGCACATTGGTATGATTTTCCTAAAACCACAGGTTAAAGATGTAACACATTGGTTTATTTTATCTACAGTTATCAGCTGATTTTTGTTCAGTTAAAAAATTTCCATAAGGATAACATGGGATCTTTGAAGGGCTCTAGCGCGAAAACCGGATTTTTCCCAGCTATGGGACCAGCTCCAATCGATTTCTGGTGGCCAAAACCCCCATATTCCAAAATTTGAAGGAAATCGTCGGAGCCGTTTTTGAGATAATTGTGCAAGCAAGCAAACAAGCAAACATTGCTCGTATAAGAGTATAGGATTAGTTTTTAAAATATTTATTTATTTTCTATTAAACAATAAGGATTCCTGTTACGTATAAAGTATACCTTGTTTATATTCATGTTGAGTTGTTTTACTGAATCACTTAGACGAATATAAAAGGTTAGATACCTGCAGTCTGCCGAGTGATTCTGTGGTAATCTTGAAGACTACGCGCTTCGACGGATCAATCCATCATCTTTAGGTCCGCACAAAACTTAAAAAATTCAACACATTCAAATTCACAGATGGTCACGTCAAAGTTTTAAAAAACAAAACACAAAACAAACAAAGACGATATTTATCAAAAGTTCACATGTAGGTCTACTTTAAAACATTTATAACTTGATGTGCGCATGTCGTGTGCCGAGTCTCGACTGGAGGTTGGCGGGTGCTATTAGTTGAACTTTGACCTCAGCTAGGCCTACACCTATTGATGCTGTTGCTCCCTGTCCACTTATATCATTGTTTCAAACAATATGTTTAACTGGAGTGTACTACGGTCATTTAATAAATCATTTGGGCGGGTTTTGTAGCTTTATATATTTCATATTGCTCGAGAGCTATCATGGTCCGTCCTTTATCAGAGATATGTAAAGGTTTAAGATTTGTTTCTAGGTTTGTGTAATTATAATTGGAGGCTACTAGGTGTTAAGCAAAATTGGACTTTTGTACACTTTTTAAGTTTTGTGCGGACCTGAAGATGTTGGATTGATCCGTTGAAACGCGTAGTCTTCAAGATTACCACAGAATCACTCGGCAGAATGCACATCTAACCTTTTATACTTGTTTATATATTTGATTGGGTGCCATTGTGTATAACATGCAACACAATTTTTTATTGAAAGCTCTTCTGTGTTTGAGTCAACTTCTTAACAGGATTTTTTTCTACAAAATAACCCAGTACTTAATGATTGATTGATCCAATTATGTTTAATTAATTATCTAACTAGCACCACTCAAATATTAATGAAATGATAGTTACAAACTGAATTTTATAACAAATAAGCTGATGGGCTCCTGTTTTTATGTTTTAGGTACAGACAAGCAATAAAATTACTGCTTAGCTCTAGATTAGCAGACGAAAAAGAAGAAAGATTTTACCAAAAGTTCTTGGTTAAAATTTACAGTAATTTATGTGAATGTCATTACAAAGAAAAAAACTATAAGAAAGTCTGTGCAGTTGTTGCGGATGCTGTAAGGGATTGTCATCATGAAGCCTACAAAACATATAAACTCATGTATTTGTAAGTTTTCAATCTTATTAATTAAGAGTTATGAGTAAGAAAGGTTTTAAGCTCCTTGAATTTTGTAGTTTATAGCTTAGTTACATCCGACGAAGCATTTCCGGCCTTAGAAACTAATATTAAGAAGATTCAAGATCTATTTAACGTGCATTAATTCTATCACTTTTGCATTAACAAACTGGAATGTCGAAGGATACATTTTTTACTATTTAAAATCATTTATTTATATTAGGGTTACAACTTGAACAGACAATAAAGAAATTAAGATACCGCAGTTGTATAGACGATAGATGTGGAGAACTAACAACTGGACTGACTCCACATACAACATGTATTTGGTGGGAAATTAAATATACATTTTGAGATAGCCAAAACTTTTTTACCTTGTTTCAGATTGGGATGTGCAAATATGATGCTTGGGAATTTTCAACAAGCAAGAAACCGGCTTGCACATGCTGGAAGACTGTGTCCTGGCAGTAAAGAAGTTAGCAGCGCTTTAGAAGAGGTAAGCTCCCTTAAGGAAAGAAATTTGTAAGATTTTCCTTAATTTTTTGCCAAAGGCAGGCTAAGGTTGTTGTACACCTTGCTGATTTTATTGTTGCTTCTGTTAAGTTTTGTTAGCCTGAAATGCATAACGCCGAGGCAAATGTGTTGGATTTTTATTATAATTAATGGATCAAATCTTTTTTCCTCCACCTAAGTTTTACTATCTTAAGCCGTATTTTACACCTTGGAATAGAGTACTAAAGTACTAGTTTTTGCCCCATGTGACTTGAATACTTAATTTTTCTACCTAGGGAAAGCTCAACTTTTTTCGTACCATGTTGCTAAAGTTAGTTACTTAAGAATAACATTAAAAGAGAGATTAAAAAGAACATGAGTCACAGTCAGCTGTCACTTTTCTTTGTTTCGTTACTCTTTGTTTACTAATATCAGTTGTTGCATAAGGCATTCTGTTAGCAGTGTAAGTGTTTGTTTACATTTTGCTTGTGTAGGCTATTAACCTAAGTGTAAGCATTTTGACGAGGCTTAAATTCTTTTTTTTTATTTTCTTTAAAAATGATATAGCCTACCTTGTGTGTTTTTTATTTTGATGTGACTGACGGAGCAAGGGATCATATGAAGGTAAAGTAAAATTATATGTGGTAGGCCTATTGTTATAGGCCTAAATGTTATTCGTGTAGGTGCAGGAAAAAAGCTGTGTGAATCAAGGGA
Organism: Neoaliturus tenellus; assembly: GCA_030545055.2. NCBI lineage: Eukaryota > Metazoa > Arthropoda > Insecta > Hemiptera > Cicadellidae > Neoaliturus > Neoaliturus tenellus. The sequence goes on along the minus strand of CM061536.1, from coordinate 35,985,333 downwards.
CTAAAGTACTTTTTCTCCCTCAGAGAAATTGTCGCCCTCGGCTTTGCCTTCGGGCGACAACAGTTTCCCTTCAGGGAGAAAAAAGTGTACTTTAGCCCCTAGAAGCACAAATAACTATTTTGTACAATTACAAAAATATAAAATAGTTTTTCTTTTGGGTAGTACAGAATATTCTTTGGGGATAATTCTTTGGAGAATTGATTAGTGGTTTTAAATAGTAAGTAAATTTTGCGTGATTATCTGAACCAAACCTAGTCCCAATCAGTTTGGATAATTTAGAACCACCACCTTAAAATATTCAACAACCTAACAACTGATTTAACTCCATAAATCGTTGACACGAGGTATTAGACTCGTGTTACAGTAAACTCCCGATTATCCGCAAGCGGAATTACCGCGTTGCGGATTATCCGCGCGTGTTACAAAAAGCGATAAAATACGCATTAATAAAAAGTTAGACCAAACTGACAAATTTTTTTAGAGCAAAACGCGCGCAGGCCTTCTCAGAACTCGGAAAGTAGGCTGGCACGCAATCTCCGAGCCACTGACAATACGCAAGTGTTCGCGCAAAGGTCGCTGAACTCCCCCTCCCACCATTTCTATCCTCTTTCTCTCTCGCCTACAGCCTACTCACGTGTCCAAACTATCCCCTCTCATCTGCCACATCAGTATCGAGTGAGTGCTGGCGCTGGCCGGTCGATGTTTACTGTATTGTTTGTCTTTTATCGTGTTTAGTGATTGTGTTGCCTGGTTTGGTATTTTTCGTTGCGGACGTCAACGGACTGCTCCATTATTTAGAGGAACAGGACGAAGACGCGCAATTAGCTTGTGTTACGAAAAATTCAATCACGGATAAAAAAAGTGTTTTCAAAGCAAGAAACAAAAACAACTAACTGACTTTTTTTAAGAGGGTGTAATTATTAAGCTACTGACCTCATGTTTACATTATTTTACGTTTTACTGTATCAAATAAATTGATTTTTCATGCTATAAATGTTTTCTCTTTTATTCTCTTCCATTTTCAACATTTTCGCGGATTATCCGCGATTTTCGTTATCCGCGGCAGTCGCGCCACCCAATTCCGCGGATAATCGGGAGTATACTGTACAATGTTGCTTTATCCATTTGTCGCCAAGTGTAATACAATTTGATACTATTTAGACTGAACTGGAACATGAGTGTATTCAATGATATACTCCCTACTAATAGGCCTATTGAATTAATTAATAACTAACACATTTCGTCAGTATGGTTACATCCGAATGCGATGTGTTTTCTCTCGCATGCAAGATTTGTGTGATGTGAAGTTCATGTGTTTTTGGTATCGTAAGGAAATATTTATCTTTGCCTATGTGCACGTAGGCAAGGGAGGATACAATAAAGTCAGATGTCTATTTAGAAACCCATCAAAGAATAAAACTAGCCATGCAGAATCTAAGTAGTAGCATGTTATATGCAAAGGTGTTTCTGCTGAGTTTTTGCATGCAAAGGGTTGAGCATTGTCTTGAATAGGAAAAATACCTTTGCCGATAACATTCCAAGTCTTTGCACGTTTTAGTCTTTGAAGGCTGTGCTAACAGGCGCCTAGCCGTCTTGATCCTCACCTTTGTATGATCTCTATGTGGAATAAACCATAATTTTATCTAAAACCAGGTGCCACATTGCACTCCATATTTAGCAGAGGCTTCGATGGTCACCACTATTTTGAAATGTAAATAGCAAAGACATTCGATCGCACAATAATGGAACTTGGTTCAGATTGTCCCGAAAAATAGAGCTAAGTGATGCACACACAGTTGCAATGTTGCTTTATCAACGATGAACATCCATCGTAAACGTTCTTTCATTTTTTATGACCGATCGCATATTGAGTTGTGTTGGAAGATATTTTATTATTTCAACCGCATAAAAAAGGACACCCCAAAGGTGTGATCGAAAGACTCAGCAGGCAACCAAAAAGAGAGACAGGGGTTTTGGGTGTTAAGAAGCATATAAAAATTTCTTAAAATAACCAACCACAATTTTTATTAATTTCTGATTAAGTTTTATTGAACGTTTTTAAACCATGCATGTTCATAACCTAGAAAAGAAGGTTGAATTATTTAGAACGCATAGTGGTATTTTCTTTTCTTATTATTTGCAGGTTCGAAAGAGGGAGACTCGTTATTTAAACAATGAGAAGATAATGGCAACCAACAAGTTTCAAGTGAAGGAAAAGGTATACATTTTATGATATTGTTTGTTACATTAACTCAATATTATTTTAGATACAGTAGTGTTAAGCACGTAATTCAATCGAAATATTTATTGGTGATGGGTCAATTTAAAAATTTATTGGTTTGGTTTTGGTTGGGTTTTTCAATGGTATCGGTTGTCGCTAACCATTAAACAGGAACGTTACCATCTCAAATCAAGCCAAGATCTATTTTATGCCATGTACACATTTGTTTTTACATGTACAGTACCATTTAGGCATTGCTGTAAAATACATAAATATTAAATTTTTATCATACTGTAATATTTAGACAGGAAGTGGTTGAAAAACAAACCATTTCAAAGGGAAAAAAATTCTATTCGATTTTGACAGAAAACTAATTGACTTGGCTTATTGTTTTCTTCTTAGGAATTCCTTAAGTGTCTAGGAAGGTAAAGAGTAAAAATCATGGCGTTAAAATTTATGACCAACTTGGCTCTATCAATAAAAAAAAATAATAATCAATAATAATAGAATACGGTAATAATAGAAATATCCTAAAATTTTAGTTTATTATTATAGTTTTAAACTATCCTTTGAAGGGTAGGCCATACAACTTTTATTGACGTTTTATTCAATTTGTAAAAATCAGACGAAAAATGAGCTTTAATTTTTTTGTACGTCAACAAGTTTAAAAGTAAAATTTTTAACTGGCAACGTAAGATAAATCATATAACTTGACCTGCTGGCTGGATGCCAAACAATAGAGCTCATATTGACAGGTGTTCCACATTCAATATATCATCTCATATTGTTATCTTCCTATAACCGTAGACTCCTTTTCTTTATAATTGATTTCTGATTACCTTTTTAGCATTGGTTAGGAAAAAAAGCGATAAAACTAAAACCGACGTGTGTTATCAATTCTCGATTATCAATTATTTTGCCAAAAACCGACAAAACCAACAGCCGACCCATCCCTAATTTATATTGCACTGACCTAACTTTGTGGTTTATAGAAAGATTTACATAACTGTACATACGATTATTCTCAACCTCCTCTAAGTTTTACTTTTATTTTTTATTTTTGGATTTGAGATTGATGTGGAAGATTGGGAGTATTCAATGCATCAGAAATATATTGATATGATTTAACATGATTCGATATGCATTCGAAAAACTGATGGAATCATTAGTCTCTATGCATTAGGATTTGTCGTCTCAGTTATTCCCGCTGTTTACAGAACAGTAAACTTTCTCTAACCCGGCATATCTGGGACTTGACACATAAAGCATTACAACATATTCGCGGGACACCATTTCTATTTTTCAATTCTGTCATACTTTTTTCGGGCCTAGTGCTGATCGGTATTATTGGTCGACATTTGATACTTTACTGGCTATGAATATAGAAATTATTGTCTACGTTCAGTCTCAATGTGATGCGTGATGTGGAATAACACCCGTATTTTAATCTAGCTTTTTTAAATATAGTACATATTCACTAAGTTAAGAACTGATGTAATGTGGTTTGCAAATAAGTAACAGATACTGTATCAGTGTAGCAAGAATTTACAAACTAACCTCAAACTCAGGAGGCAAAAAAATACAGGGCCTAGGGGCAACTGACTATTAAATCTGGCCCTGACAATGAAGTATCTAAGCAAATATACAATGGCAACCACGTTCCTTGACGCGCACACCTGGTGTCGGCCCCGTGCATCAACAACCGTGGACGCCCGCAGCCAATGTGTTAAATAGCTTTACTACCTACCATGATACCTAGATGACACAACCTTCTTCAATGTTAGCAATGATGTTAATAATCTTGAGCTATTGGCTAGTGAAACATTAACCCGGGCAACAAAATGGTTTAATTGTAATGGCTTCCTGCTCAACACAAGTAAAACTAAAGTTATAAATTTCAATACCAGACATAATTCTCAAATACCGCCCGAATTGATGGTGGATCCAGTTAAGTTTCTAGGTATTCACATTGATCCAAATTTAACATGGAATTCACATATTGATCACCTAAAAAAGAAACTCTCACGAGTCATTTATCTCCTCAACAGATTAGTTGACGTTATTCCAAAATCCTACTTAAGAACAGCCTATTTCTCATATTTTCAATCTATTTTCCGTTATGGATTAGTTCTTTACGGGAATTGCTCTAGAATTGAAGAAATACTAAAACTTCAAAAAAAAGGCTATCAGAGCAGTTCATAAATGCCATCCAAGGAGCACTGTAAACCACTCTTTATTCATTTCCAATTTCAAACCGTAGTAAATTTATATATTTTTGATTTGGCCATTTACATATTAAACAATCCTACTTTATTAAGTTGCAAAAATTCTGTCCATGATTATAATACACGTGGGAAAAATCATGCTGTTATTGAATTTACACCTAACCAAAAAAATCAATAGTCATATTATTATTTCACTAAAAATCTACAATTTCTTAGAAAATAAAATTAATTTGTACCCTTTTAAACTATTCAAAAAGAAATTTTATTCGTGGCTTTTGGTAAATCCATTTTATAGCTTAAACGAGTTCTTAAATTCAACAAATGTAGATTTTTAGTTGGTATAATCATGTCATTTTACTATCATAGTGTATCTCATAGCAATATTGTTTGACTTTGCTTTCGCTGTATTTTTGACATTGTCAATGATGTGTTGTACATTCTTAAGACAAATAAAGATCATTTCATTTCATTTCATTTCTACAGTATAAAACCATTGCATATCCTACTTTAATGAAAAGTACCTTACATTATTATAAAATTAAATAAAATGAGAATTACACTATGTCATCCAATGTCAGATGAAAACAACTCGTCTCCCCTCCACGAATTACAAAGGGCTTTATATGGCACAGTGTTGTCCCCTCGCAACTTCTGATCCCAGACGAACTTGAATACTGATTATTATTTTTATATCTATCTATAAACATTTTTCTGAAATTTGTGCCAGAGGATCAAGTGTGGCGGATCGTAGGATGCCGGATTAGAGGAAGTTTACTGTACTTGGAAGATTGTTAATGATGCCTGATTAATTGAACTGCTCAAACTGTTCAATTGTACGATATCCAGTCTTATTGCATTCAGGTGATTTTTCGATTAGATGCACAAAAAGTTATCTATAAACCATTTTACTCAATAATTTATATAGTATATACTGTAGTGTATTAAACCAACGTATATGTCAAATTCATCATAGTGGATTGGACAACATGTTTGATTACATGAAAACTGTATTTAATCGAACCACGTTGTTTGAAATTTATATTCTTTTAATTGTATCACACCACCTTGAATTGAGTCACACCAATGCAAATTGAAGTTCATTGAATTGTATCAACATATTATCAAACTGAAAAAAATTGCTGGACGCACATCCCTACTAAAGGTTTACAATTATAGACTATTATATAACTTTTAATGTTTTTATTTTCAGCCCCCAGAAGCTGAATCAAAAGAACAACTTGGCAAAGAAAAATAACACTGGGAGGAAAATAAATGTACTCCATGGAAACTGATTTTTGGAATAAAAATTAATATTATGAAGAACTCGTCAACATTGAAATCAACCATAAAAATATTGTATTTTGGCTATTATTGGTATACCAAGTTTCATTACTTCATCTTTAATGGTAAAAAATATATTTCACCGTTCCGGGACTTTTCAATCACACTGTATATCTTAGTTTTCAAAGGCAATGAATGTCAAGTTTGGATAGTTTTGGTTGTATTTGCTCTAATTTGTAAACTTGACTTACCAACCCATTTGAGATTTATGGTGCTGTAATCTTCTGGTGGTGAAAACAAACTTTAGTTTAAGTGGAACGTTTGATAATGTAAAAAGTATCAATCAAAAACATTTAGTGCTCAGCAGTTTTAGGGTAAGCCAATCTAAAATAAATTCAATTTGGCTTCTCTTTAAAAAAAAAGGTACATAGATGGACCGAAATATTGTATGTATGATATACAGTATTATTATATTATAATAAAAAGAGTTTTTGCAACGTATGGTGAATCTTATATTACACGCTAAATGCTATATGGGTAAATTTATGGATAATTTACCTTGTTTAGGATGTTAAACTGTAAAAACAATGCACAGTGTTTAAATCATTTCTGTGTGTGACAGATTGTGTGCAAATAATATTCTAGCTGCTTACAACCCACTTATAAAAAAATTCCAGATTTTCCTTCCTTGTACGACGGCCGTTGTACAAGATTGAAAAATCTGGATTGAGTTTATGACGGCAAGCAGCCACAATAATATTACAATGGGTACCATCAATTGGTGTTTAGCATTCACTGTATTCATTTGATTTACATGCAAAAAGTTTCTATTATATACACAGAAAGTTGTTGCTAATGCTAAGGTCCTTGAGTCAATGAATTGGACGGGTCATAGTTAATGCTAAGATGGGAATATTTTCCAAAAAGTGAAGTGTGAAGTGATATGATTCGGACTTGGACTGCAAAGAAAATTTTTAATATATGCTAGTGTGATAGGGACCTATTTTCATTGTTAGAATATACAACAGTTAGTCATTGTTCTATTATTTTTGTTTGTCATTTTGATTAGTTATTTGTTGTTCAGCCTGTTTTTATTGTCAATTATTTATCATGTAGTAATATTTTTAATTCTTCATAAAAATAAACATATTTATTTATCAATTTGATTTAGTTACACTTTATTTCCAACAAGCCAAAAGGTAACAAAAATTTATCCGAAGAACAGAATTGGAACAAAAGATAAAACATAAATCTATAGGCACATTACCTGTCACATTTTATAAAATAATTGAAAAATTACATTGAAGAGGTTGGTTGTTGTTTCGTTTGCATTAGGACTATTACAAGCAACTAAACAAACTTACAGAACTACATATATATATCAAATAAAAGAATCCACAACCACTACCATCATTACTTACTTGTTACTTGTTTGTCCCATCCGTTGTCCTTGAGTCAAGTAATGGTTTTTTTTTACAAATGATAACTTTTCCAAGTTTTGTTACCATAAAGGTCAATATTGTAAAAACTAGACACCACTAGAAACTTTTTCTTAATCTTTGAACTTTGCAATTGTGTGAATCTTTTGTAATTTTTCTTACGGCGCTTAGAACAGTTTCCACTGTATTTCAGATTGTATTCAAAAAGAGTTTTTGCGAAATCCCCTATAGGGAATACACTATTAAGGTAGCAGCCATGGTAAGACCTAAGGCCAGGACCATGTTACTTTTTCATTTTGAGGTCCCCAGAAGCAAAAATGACATTAGTTCATTTTCATATACGGGGTATCTTTAAAGTCCATCACCAAACTTCATAATATGGTTAATTGGGTCAAAATAAGCAAAAAAGTTCATATGAAGGTATGTCCTAATATGCATACTTACCCAAGATGACTGTAGACCAGGGCCAGGTGAGCTACATCCCATAAGAGCAATAGTATCACTTTCTGCGACATCCGTAGATGTCGAGACAGAGGTTTTGTTAGTGAAAAAGTGTTAAAAATTCAACATTTTACTCTTTGCCACCTGCAAGTGTTGCCAACGCTGCAGCGAACAACAATCGTTCTCCTTTATGTTGGAGATTTTTTTGTCTCAACTATTACTGAAATAAGCAATTTCAAAGCAAACTAGGGAAGAATTTTCAATCATTGCGGAAAGCTCTTCTTATTGGAAATATATGCTAATTTTAAATTAAAACTCCAAAAATCCAATAAATTTGTTTAATTTTAGGTTAGGCCTTTCGTTATCAAAGATAACATCTTCAGACCAATACAACTGAACAAAATTTCTTATAGCTTTATATAAAACATATGATTAAATTTTACATGTGTTACAATTTAATTTTAAATAAACTATGGGCTTGAAAAACTTTACAATTTTGATATTGTACTATAACAAATCATACAAACTATAAATTTAGATATGTTAGCAAGGTCGAATTTTGTAGGATTCCAGGTTCGTTGTTGACTAAAAATTTTTCTTTCTTCTTCATTTCTAAACTTTCGTATGCATCTAGATAATTACTATTATTAACTTCTTTTAATAGTTTTATATTTGAAAAATTGTGTCCAGACTTCAATGCATGTTTTGCCATGGCTGACTTTTCAGGTCTGTTGAATTTAAAATGGCTTAAGTGCTCTTTCAATCGTATATTTAATTTTCTTTTGGTTTGTCCAATGTATAGTTTTTCACAATCTTGACACTTAATTTCGTAAACTCCTGATTTTTCATCTTCTTTAATTTTGCTTTTAGGGTTTCCTAAAATATTTTTAAGTTTTAATTTGGAAGAAAATCCGATTTTTATGTTAGTATGGTTTTTGAATGCCTTTTCCACTATTTTTCCATAAGAGCCAAATGTCACTGATCGCCAAATTTCGTCTTGTTCATTATTTGCCAATAAAGTTGTTCTTTTCATTTTTGACATTCTCTTTTTCTTCTTGTTAATCATTTTGTCTATTAAATTTTCATTGTAACCATTAAATTTAGCGATTTGTTTGATTTTGATGACTTCTTTTGTATATCTTTCACAGTTTAGTGGGGTATTTAAAAGTCTGTGGATGAGGCTATTGAATACCGCTCTCTTTTGTGACCCATGAGTGTAGGAATCATGAGGAATAAATCTTTTGTTACTTGTTGGCTTGCGGTATATATCAAACTCTAAATCTCCCAAAGAATTTCGAATTACAACTAAATCTAAGAAAGGTAAAGAGTAATTTTGTTCTATTTCATAAGTAAATTTGATTGTTGGATAGAAGGAATTTAGGGTACTAACGAAATTTTGTAGATCTTGGGCCGTATCAAATATTGCAAATATGTCATCTACATAGCGCAACCAAACTCTAGGAAAATAGGTTAAATTTTGTTTTGCGTTAATTTCAAAATGACTAAGAAATATGTTGGCAATGAAACATGATAGTGGATTGCCCATTGCGGTGCCAAATGTTTGTTTATAAAATAAGTCCTGAAACTGAAATACATTTTGGTTCATGCACAGATTTATTAACAGAACATACTCTTCTATGACCTCATCACTTAAACTATTATCCTTCAACCACGATTTAATTATGTCAATAGTAGACGATATTGGCACATTTGGGTACAATGACTCAACATCAAAAGACACCATGTATTCGTCAGATTTTACTTTAACATTTTTAACTTTGTCCAAAAAGTCATATCGGTCTTTTACACACAAGGTTTTTGAAAATGGCAAGTCTTTTAAATTATTTACAAGCCATTTAGACAGGTAATATGTAGGAGAGTTTATCGATGACACTATTGGTCTCATTTTGTTACCTGGCTTATGTATTTTCGGTAAGCAATACAACCTTGGTATACATGGGTTAGGAACTATCAAGTATCTCAGCAAGTCTACACTAATAATATTTTTGCATTGCTTAAGGGAGTTTATAACGGCAGTTTTAAAGGCATTTAAAGGGTTGCTATTACATGCTTGATAGTTTCCTTCGTTTATCATTTTCTGTACCCTTTCATTATAATCGGTTTTATCTATTATAACGACAGTGTTGCTTTTATCTGCTTTTAAGTAATAAACATCCTTGTCTTTTAAACTTCTTATAATACTATTGTCAATACGTCCATGTTCTAAGTGTTTGTTGGTCCTGTTTTGTTCTTTTTTCAAATCCGTGATAATCTCAGATCTAATTGTAGCTTTAATGTTATTTGGAAGAGATTATGTTTAATGTTATTAAGTTATTTAATGTTATTAATGTTATTTAATGTTATTAGGGAAGAATTTATGGTTTTAAATTTACCTAGATTGATAATTGTTAATTTGGTCATTACCAAATGGTTTGTTATTAACTAATAATCCAAATGTAGAATAGAGTAATATGGTGTCGTTACGATAAATATCGTACCCGTGGCAAGACTGCTTCATTCTCTTTTTCAATGAGCTGTGTAATGGTAAATATTATAACGTAACTTGACTTCCCTTTTAGTTTAGACGCTTCATATCCGGAACACAAAAAAAGCTATTCAGCTGACCTTAGGAAGAAGTTGTGCTTCTTCCTCTACAGACCTAGATATTTACCCAGTTATAAGCCTTTTTGTTTTTTCCACTTGATAATTTTTATTTCAGTGAGGGATTGATGTAGGAACGTCATATTTGGCATGGACCTTAATAATACTAATTTCTATTCCCCAAAACATATTTTTTTCCTCTGCATATTTTTAAAAGGGTGGCCATTTCTACTTTTTAAACTCAAATATTTTAAAACTGGTATATTATATCAAAACTTTTCACAATACAAAAAGGTTGACAAATCTAATTATCTAACCAGTATTACTAAGATTGTAAAGATCTGATAACAAATAACAGAGTTATTGCAATTTATCAATTGAAATAAGCTCAATTTGCTTCAGTTATAATAAAAAATCAATATTTCTCTGCTGAAAAATCACAATAATTCCGATATTTGTATAAAGTTACAGACTTTGCGCTAAAATGCCCAGCGAAAAAAGGCTTATTTCCTGTTCAAGACAAGCTCGTTCTCTCCACTCACGACGAGCTCATTCGCTTCGCTCACTCGCCTTTCAGACTGTTCCAATGTATGACTCGGGTGCTGCATTCTCGAGTATATTTTTGGAACGCATGTTGAATCTGTAGCACCAGGATTTTAATTATTTAGTTAACGACTGTTTTCATAATTCTTAATAATACTTTTGTTTATGGAATTCTTCAAATTGATTACTCGTTTTATATTTTTACATGACTTTTATTTACCTAAACATTCATAATCAGCATTATGTACAAAAATTTCTCTCATTATAAATTTAGCAAAAGAAAACAGTCAAGTTTTTTTAATCTTAGTTGGATAACCGGTTTCAGTGTGTATACTACAGTAGTCAGTTATCAGATTTCAGTAAAGTGAGTCATGGGCTTCCTCAAGGCTCTATTCTAGGCCCAGTCTGATTAGTTATTTACATTAATGATTTACCAAGCAATATTTAAATTGATAAGTCCTATCTATTTGCAGATGACTTATCTATTCAAATAACATGTAAAAACTTACAATCCTACTCTTGAAGATTGGTGTGTGAGTATCAATTTAGTTTTAAATGTAGAAAAAACACAGGATTTGCAAATGAATTTAAATGCTAAAGAGGAAAAGAGCTTAATTAAATTCTTGGGAGTTTACTAGAGAATAAAATTCTGTTGCAATAAAATAATAAAAAACGCAATAATAAAAAAATAATAAAAAAGCAATAAAAATAATAAAACTGTTGCAATAAATAATTTACTTGTAGTATAAAGAACATTACTGCTTACAAAACCCATATGGCGGCAACCCTAAGTACTTGCCCCATGGGGTTTATGGAGAAAATGAAAATAACAACATAACTTAATAAAATTTGGTGTACATTCACTAAGTAGGGGTTAACATATATTTACCAACAAAAACCCATATGGTGGCAAACCTACATACTCTAATCACTATGTGTTTTATAGGGAAATAGAAAATATACCAAATTCCATTGGAAATAAGCTGAGTACGTAGGTCTGCTGCGACACGGGTTTTGTTGTTTTTGTTTTATTTCACTGTTGTAACAAAATACTGTCTGTCATATTTGTTATTCAGTGTGTAAATTAATAATGGAAATAAATCCGTATTTTAAAAACCAAAATAAATAGAAATATTTGGTTTGTGGCATTAATCATTAACAAAGATTGCGAACTTACGGACCATTGAGTAAAAAGTGGCAAGTGATCGAACTTTGCATTAAAATCTTATTTTTGAAAATAAAACTGCAATTACTCTCGATGCACTCAACCGTTTGAGTTTGTGGCAAAATTGCTCAGAATTCTAAGCCCTTTAAAATGATGTATCATATGACATAGGCCAATGCAGTTTTCCTGACGACTTCCACTAGGGACGTCCCCTAAAGGAAGTCATGGGAAAACCTTCATTGGCTTACTTCATATGACATCATTTTAAAGGGCTATGCATTCTAAGCAATTTGCCACAAACTCAATCTCAAAAGGTCAAGTGTATCGGGAGTTATTGCACTTTTTGTTATCAGCAATATGATTTTAATACTAAGTTTGATTGCCTGTCATTTTTGTCTCGGTCATCTTTTTAAGTTCGATTTTGTGGCATTTTATTCCTTTTGACAAACTCTTTAAAATGAGGGATTGCTGTACAAAAAATTAAGTTATCCCTAACCCCCCCCCCATTCTGGTAGGGTGTTGAAAACGTTTTTTCGATGTCAAAAGTCCGCAATTTTGATAAGATTAATGCTACAAACTAAATATTTCTATCAATTTTGGTTTTCAAAATACAGATTTGTTCCCATACATAATTTACACAATGTATTACTTATGTATTATTATGTAGTAATAGTTGTTTTTAATCAATTTACTTTATAAATGTTAACTTTTTAACAAGGCATACGGAATAGGTTTTGCTTAAAAATATAACAGCTAACAGCTGATTAGGAGTCACTGAAAGACATGATAAGTTTCTAAAAACATTATTTAAGGAAATCTGCTATTTGTATATTCACAAGTTAAAATTTAATGATTTGTTGAGTTCTCATTTATTGTTGTCTACAAAATAAAAAAATTGAGATTTTACATAGTAATCCTATTTTATGATCAATTTTTATCTTGCTTTCAAATCTTACTCAATTTGTACATGTAAAGGCACTATCTGCTACTTGATACAATAAATCCTTGGTTAGATAATTTTATTCCCTTAAAATTCCATTTTCTAATCCAGGACTGATAAAAATAAAAGAAGCTGAACTATCTATTTGAGCAATCTAATATTTAGATATGACAGACTTCTTTGTAAAATGAAACCATACATCTATTGTAGGAGATGTTTTATATAGCACCATCCAAGCTTTCGATTAGACAGTAAAAATTGTAAAAAATAAAGCTATTTATTAGACGAAAGCATGATTTTCAACCTGCTAATGCTGTAAAATGGTTAAAAATTTTTGTCCTCTGTCCCAGATTATCTCCCTTGAGATTGGCAGAACTTGAATTCAGCACTCTAGTATGCTGAAGCTGTCTGCGCCTTTTTTTGTTTTGGCTTCATCCGATATTCTTCAACTGTTCTTGTAATTATCAGACAGCCGAGAACGCGAACCGAGAGAGTTGTGGGAGTGTAGTCTCGACCTCGTGCTCCTGTTCATCCTGGCTTCCTCCACTACTCAGATTAATGTCACTAGAAGCTATTGAGTCTTCGTAATCCTCCGAATCAGACGATTCCAACTCGGTGTTATGATTCTGGCCGTTTTCCAACACCGCGTAGGAATACATCTGCAACAATTATTGTGTAATGTGAGGTTTACTGTGTTTAGTGGTGGTGGGGATAGATGCATTATTTTTATAGTTAAATCACACAGTTATTCCCAATTTAGATTGTGTAAACTCAAATGTTGAGTGGAGTGGCAGATTATTGATGTTTATATTTATCTGGAATTCCTTCACGGGACTAGTAGACGCACATAGACTCCGGCGCTCAGTCAATGTGGGGACTTATATAGGTAAACAAATTTAATTGTATGTTATTTGAAAAAAAATATCTAATTTAAATTTGAGCTGAAATATTTATATAGAATGCAAGAATTAAGCCTATAAAGTTTATCAAGGTTTTTGGCAGCTAAGTAGGCTTATTGGGGAAAAGTTGAAACTTTGTATTAAATAATCAACCAACAATTTGCTCCTGAAGCATTAAAAATTAGAAGTACCATTTTAGTCCTGCCTTCAACTCTTTAAATCCCATTATGTTTAAACTACTACTTTTCTATTTTAAGTGCAGCAGAATTACAGTAATCTGAACCCCAATCAACCAAATCCCCAACTAATTTAATTGATTTTAAAAGAAATCATAAATATAATTTAGGGGGAAGCAGTGCTAGTACGGATGAGAGGAGCAGAAAAAAATGTACAGACAGCCCCTACGTTACTTTTAGTCACATCCTTATAATATTTTTCTGTATTTCTTGAACAGAATTTCACATAACTTTAGTTTATTATTACATTTGTACACACCAGGCAAAATAAATTAACTGTATTTTATTTATTTTTTTTGCACCAATTGGTAAGAATTTTACTATCTTACACTAGAAGGTTGAAGGTCTGGAATAAATTACTGCGACCCTCTACCAGATACCTAACAGTAAATCACTGAATAATGGTCCATTTACGGAATTTATTGTCATGTTTGCTTATTAGAGAGACAGCAGAGCAGCGTAAGTAAACATAATCTGTTTAAATTCAGCTAAATAAAACTAGTCTTAGATTAATGAGACTGGATCTGTTATCCACATGGTTCCAATCAGTTGGATTATTGTGAGTCAATTAAATTTTTTTCCTGTTTGTTTTAATTTTAAAATTCTGTTTTTACAGCTTGTGTAATTTTTTTACGCTAAACTGATCTTACTAACCAAATATCCCCATCCTGTTACCTGTTACCTTCAGTCGGGTAGACCATGAGCTGTCATGGTATATGTCCACTAAAAACCTCAATCTACAGTACAAATAGTTAATTGATGTTTTCAAAGAAAAATACTTTCAAATAATAATTATAGGCTTTGATAAAAAAGGGATAAAAAATAGTGCATATATCTTTATATTTGTAGACACTTCCGCCATTGACTATGTACACTAACATGAATAGACCTCTTCATCCAATGCATTTAGTTTGAGGCAAAAATTTGTAAGTTTCGTGTACGCGACGCCAGAGTCACTGCAATCGATGTTTTTATTATTTAGCTGAATTTACAGTGCTGCAAAAACATTTCATCACAACATAAACAAAAACCTCCATTATAAAATGCTTAATCCTTGATTGAGAAGAGTGGTAGTACTGATTTGCCTATCAATGACTCTTGTACTTCCATGTACGACGCACGAGATCGCACCACCGTCAATAGGTTTCGAACACGTCTATGTTATGAGAAGTCTACTCATATTAGTGTGCATAGTCAATGCTTCCACTGTTTCCTGTTTTGCAATAGTTTTTTTTTTTTCACGACTATTCACTGAATTAGTCAGCTGTTCAGGGGTAACAAAAATCAAATTTTCGGATAAAAGACTCTCTAGGCGAACTTCCAATGTTTTCAAAGGAATGTTGTCTTAATCCTTAATTAATTCGTTGAGCTGAAGATCAACTGTAATTACATTCTTTCCAAGAAATTATAATCTTCTTAGATAACCAAAATGTGTGCAGAAATGATTGTGTAGACCTCAAATTCAAATTCAAATTTCTTTATTTGGATGCTTTTAAACAGCAAAAAGCCAATTACATAAAAGCATCAGTACAAATACAGTAATTTACATGCATGAATAAGAGTTAAATAAATCAGTCCATTCAAGCAATGCAACAGTCACTATACCTAGATAACAATATAACAAAATATAAATAATAATTAAATGCACAAAGTTATACATTCAAAGAGGATAGTGAACATGCAAATAAATAGAATGAATAATATAAAATTAAATATAATAATAATGTCATGCAAATTTAGACCATGTAAACAAATTAAGGAATTAAGTTAATTCAATAACAGTAAACTAATGTTCAGGCTCATGCAATATTACGAGGACTTTATTTTTAAACATATTAAGCGTATCATAGAATAAATCTAAATCTAAATCGGAGTTTGCAGCAAGACAGTTAAACAGTCTACACATATTGTTTATTGGAGAAAAATATCCCAGATTGGTTCTAGAAAATGTTGGAGAGAACAGGCAAGAGCTCCGCGAGCCAGGTCGAGGAACAGAAAAATTGAGCCGAGACAATAGACCTCCATCATCGACCACTCCCCCAACCAATTTATGTAAAAATAACATATTATTAAGCTTGCTTCTACTGGCCAGACTAGGGACTTCAAATATATTCAATAGTTTAGAATATGAAATTAAGTCGGTGTAAAAATTAAAAGTCTTAAAATAAAGAAATCTTAAGAACTTTTTTTGAATACTTTCAATCATATCTAATAGATAGTTTGCTTGAGGATACCAAATGATCGCCCCAAATTCTACTTTAGATCTTACAAAAGAGAAGAAAAGTAACTCGAGAGAATCAGGATTTTGCAAATAAATACTTGATCTTTTAATAAAGCCGACCATTGAAAAAGAAGATTTACAAACAGATAAAACATGATCATTAAATTTAAAATGAGAATCAAATACAATCCCAAGATCTTTTGGGATTGTATTTGATCCTCGACACAAGTCTCATCATTTTAGCTCTTGTGTCTTGAAGAGCCAACTTTTATTATGTGCAGAAGAAAAGTTTCTTGAATAGAAATCCAGTTTTCATTTACTTTACCTTGCGGTTGATCTTTGTTGTCACTGGATTCCATCGGAGGTCCAACCTCTTTAGGTGTTTCAACCTCTGCAGCATGACCTCGCTTATGGCAACAATAAAATTGCTGCACATGAAGCAAAACTTGAGACCCTGGTAAAGAAAATATCAGACATAAGTTTCATTATGTATCCAGTTGAATTATGCATCATATTTAGGAATGAAGTAAAACTTTGATCCGATTTTGGAGAAAAACATCAGTATTAGTTCAACTTATCATACTATTTGAAAATTGGAAACTTAAGGAGGGTTGTCTGTAAAATTTACTATCTTGAAAATTTATGTTTTATTAATGAGAAGTTTTTCTATTTAAATTAATAACAAATTTCATTCCAAATTTTTATTTTGAAATGTTTTTCTCACAAAGGTACATTTACTAAAAAACTGTACTGGATGACTGGATGTTTTATTCAGGTTATTTAAGTGTCACTCTGCAATGTTGTATTTTTAATATGAAGAGAGGAAATACTAATACAGGGTGTCCCGGAACTCTCTGGAACCCTGCATGGACCATCGCATTGCCACACCTGTAACCCCTATGCAAAACAGTTGATTTGGTTTCCGTTTCTTTCCCGCTCTAGAGCGGCAATGATTCTTTACCACACCTAGATCAAACAGCAATTTTAAATCAGCTGTTATTACAAACCATGCTACAGCTGTTATTCATTGTTGTCATTTAGTAATTGTTTCTTTTAGTTTGAGGTTATGTTTGATAGTTAACATTGTGTTCCAAAAGAAACAAATCAAAAATAACTAAATGACGTTTTGTATACAATAAACATGTAATATGTAACAATTATGTTGGTAGGAAAAATCTTGTGTGTATTACGAGCGCAAAAAGTCATTGTCGCTCTCGAATTGTTTGGCCGCACTCAGCTGACGCTACAATTCTCGAGTGGCTATGACGTACTTTACGCTCTTATTACACAAATAGCTATTTCCACATTAGTCCGGGTTTGCGAGACTCTACTGTTTAAAGAATATCATTGGACGTTTATGTTTCAATTAAAAACAAAACACAGCAGTAAAATATCAATATATATACACCAAACTGAATAACTAAAAATAATATTAAAGTTTTTGAAAACTATGTTGGATTTTTCATGGAAAATTTTTTTAAACAGGTAAAACTGCCAAGGAATTGGAATGCGAAAATTATTGTTATTATAACTGGATAAAGATTTAACCATAGGATTGATAGAACTCCTATACAAAAAATGCTTTTTGTTACATTCAATTTAAAGACTTTATATTGAACATAAGGTCATAGAGGTCATTCTATGTTCAAAATAAGTGCTTTACATATTACAGATTGTATATACTACTTTTTATAGAGCATCTCACATAGCATACCATATGACAAAATGCTTAACATTTAAATTGTACTTAATTCAAATGTACTTAAAAGTCAATGAAAATATATCTGTCCCCCCAATATATATATATATATTTTTTTTTTCAAAAAATAATATCACTGACTGCATTATTATTATTTTCTGTTATTACCTGTACTTTCTTCTCATCTTAGTACTTTGTCCACATTTGCTGAACATTTGGGACAAACTCAAAAAATGAACAAACAGTCACCTCAGGACTGTGGAGAACATATGAACAAAAGAAGGGCTGTTTCATTCCTTTGATGTTGGAAAATGCCGCTTTTGAGTCAGGCCGGTGACGTAATCAATCTGATGTCCATAAGAATAACATGTACCAGCTGATCAGGCTAGTGACGTTTTAGGTACTAATTTTTACATCGTTTTACCCGCTAATGAAACAGCCCTTGTCTATTACATTACAGCAGTTTTCTGCAGTCCTGCAATCACCTACCATATTATTTTAGAAATAAATACCAACCAACAAACAAATGTTTGGGAAAACACTCTTCAGAGAACATGTTCGGCCAGTGCAGACATGACTTTATTCATAATAGCAAAGGTGTCACACTTTCTACCCTCATCATCAATTCATGGTTGCCTTGAGATTTGTTTTTATCCTGAAGATCATGACAATAAATAATTTCATGGCAAAAACACTCAGAAGAGCTTCATGTACTGATAAGACTGATAATGAAAGTAAAATTACTACTTAATATGAACATGTTTACCTTAATATGCACTAGAGCTGGTGGTATTTCTTCAAACAGATTCTTAGACAAGTTCAAATGTTTAAGACTGATGAGATTTTGGAATTCTTCAGGTAAGCGTTTAAGTTTGTTTCCCTCTAGTGTCAACCACCTGAAACATTCTTCAGATATACGATCATGAAAATTCAATAACAAGGGACTCAAATAAATACCATAAAAGTTATTTAATAGTGTCACAGAATTGTGTGAACTGCAGAGATACACAGGGTTAAGCAGAAATGGGTTTACCATTATGAGAATGAAAATATTTCATACAAATACATTGGAACATCAATATTATTTTGATACATAAACATGAGCTAGACATCTGTTGCATTCCATTTTTTATATTTATTCTCTTACAGAATAGAACTATTCTTTACATAGGAAATTAATAATTTTATAATCCTTATCACTAAGCAGTCTTATATCTAATATTAACTTATTATATTAAGCTACATAATAGCCATTATCATAGGGCTTTTATCTGGCTTAAACAGTCTAACCTGAGGCAAATTATATATTTCCACACAATCCGGTGTTGTGACTGTGCAGATCTCTTCTATAGTCTATTTGATCTAGATTGGCTCTGAAGTAAAGCAAACATTACTGACTGAATAAAAAAAATAAAGTTAAAATGATAAAAACCTTCATAAGTTCTCTACAACTATGATATTTGTTTACTCCTGCCAAAATTCTTATCGCCGTTTTTGTGTAAAAAATACTTTATTTGCGAGATGAACCCCAAGCAATTGAACCATTAGAATATTAGAAATTTAACAGTTCATAATACTTTTAATACAGTAGTTCTTAAAGCACTGGTTGCTTTTAACTTTTTGGGCACTTGTGGCATATTACAGATATTTTAATATAAAGTAATTTTCTTAAAATTTACAGTAAAAGTAAAAAACTGAACTTACCTAAAGACAGATCAAACATGCCAAATTTGTATATTTGTAGACACGTTGCAAGAACAAATTAGTGATAATTAATTTTTTTAAACTCCAATCCATCACTTTGGAAAAAATGTACTTAAATTTTGACATTTGACATTATAGTATAAAGACATTTCATTAATGCAATTCCATGCTTTGAGTCATAAGACATAATACTCGTATTTCTTTTATTCAGTGTTAGTAGTACTAAGCCAGAAAGAACTCAATAAATTAAGAACTTATAGAATATTTTAAAGAAAACACATAAATACCTCAAGTTGAAGAAATAACAAAGTGCCGAAGGAAACTCTGCAATAGCATTTCCTCTTGACCCTAATGTGGACAGATTCTTGAGATTTTGCAAGTTTTCAGGGAGGTCTGCCAACTCTGTACTGTTGAGCCACAATGATTCTAAACATTCTAAATTCGAAACCTGAGGGGGGACACGCCCTAAAGGGTTATGACACAAATTTAGATGGAGGAGATTTTTCAGTCGACACAAACACAATGGCAGACTCGTCAAACCATTGTGATCCAATGTGAGCACTTGAAGATTTTCTAGCCTCGACAAACAATCCGGTAACTCTCTGAGTTTGTTCTCATCGAGGTAGAGTTTTTTCAAATCTGTCATATCAAACACAACACCTGGCACAGTATCTATGTGGTAGCAGCTGAGGTTTAAACTCGTGCTTTGCTTTTCTTGTGCCACCTCAATTGCAGCAATTAAATTTTGATCCCGAAGAAAATCGACACAATATGATTGGATTTTATCCATCGGAATGCCTAGAAACACAAAATATTTGATCCTAGTTAGGTACTATGTCTGTCTAAATTTATTATGTCACATTTATTTGGCTGACAAACTGGCCAATCTAGACTCTCAGGTATGAAATATTTAAGTTTTTTAATGATGTATAATAAATTATTTGTAAATTAACACGTTCGCTACCACAATATTTAAAAAAATCGTAACCACAGACCACCGTCGCAATTTTGCGGCGGGCGAGTTCTACTCAGAGCCCACAGCCGCAGATTTGGGGCGGTTGGGCTCATTAAAATAGACTGCCGCCGCAGATCTTCGGCGATGGTTCCATGATACTAAATACGCAATTCCTTCGGTACGGTCTATTTTAAAGGTTATATAGCTTAAGCACAGTCTACGGGATTGTCTGCCGCATGTGTGCGGCGCTTGGTCTGTGGCTAGGACGATCACTGATGTCACTGGCCAGTCAACACTTGTGGACAGATTCAATTGATTCTATTCGTGGTCTGTGGCGTAAGTCACAGCCACTAGGGCCGGTCTACAGGGAAGTCCATGATTTTGTTGGTGGGCTGAGGGAGTGACCTGACTGGCACATAGGGGAGAGGTGGGTATAACCGGGTGGTTGGGTACAAACCGGGTGGTCGGGTTTTGACCTAAGTAAGTGCTGGTACCTGGCGATAAATGCCGAAATTAACATGTAGTTGGAGAGGGAAAGTGGCGGACATTGCGCCATTAGTCTCTGAGCAGAACTCTGGCTATTAAGAGCGTTTCTTTGTTTTTGATATTTCGTTTCCCAATGTTACGGACAGTTTGATCGCCTACTACGGAAAAACTACATGAGTTTCAGTGAAGGTGATTACACTGTTGTGTAGTCTATGTCTTTATCTTTACACTGATATAAGCAATATCTCAAATTAGTTTTAAGCACTCTAAATATGTTAAGTTTTGCTAGTTACTATCAGTGGGGTGAAACCGGGTATGACGCGTGGGGTAAAACCGGATGGTATTTATACATGTTATATGATCTAAATATTTAAAATTTGATTTTTTGCGCATAAATTAACTGAATATGTTATCTTTGACACTATTTTGACTTAATTGTGTGTACTTAATAATAAAATTTTAGGCCTATTGAAAATTTTGTTTTTTTTCTATTTTCCATATACTTAACATGTGTACCCGGTATCACCCCACTAGTGAGGTAAATCCGGGTACTTGCACTTTTTTTACAAAAAATATCACAGAAAAAAAACTATAAGACTTATCAAGTTTTTAAAAGAAGCAATTCAAAAACAAATAAACACAAGATAAACTGAGACATTATTTAAAATTTTCTGTATAAAAACATGGCATCTACATGTCACTAAAGCTTAGCCACCCGGTTATACCCCACTTTCCCCTATATGTGGCGGCTGGTAGCAAATGTGTTAACCCAAACTCTCTACTTTGTAAAGAGGTACTACTTTTAAAGAAAATAATCAGTTTATAGAAAAAGAATACTGTAGGCCTGCAGTAAGGAAACAAAAGTCAAGATACACAACAACATGAAAAAATAGTAGTTTTCATCACTAGGAGAAAAAGTGGGTCTTTTTGGTGCGCAATTGTGTTATAAAAACGAGGCACAGCTGAGTTTTTAAAAACGATTAAGCATCAAAAAGACACTTTTGCTCCAAGTGATGAGCACCGTTTTTTATCGTAATGCGAAACTAGACTTTTGATCGTTAAAAACTGTAACTATATAGTTGTATTTTCAAGGTTATATTTACAAAGTAAGTAATATGCAGTGTTTACATTCCTGTTATTTACAAACAATGCTCTTCATAACATTTGAATTTCAAAATTCTGCTCCTCAACATTAATAAATCAATAATAATATACTTAGCAAACAGCTGACTTATCAGCCCTAGGACCTAAAATATTCTCCAGCTGATTTTTCAGTCCTAGGACATAAAAGATTCGGTTTTGGTACTATTGGGAGAAAAAAAAAACAGGCTGATTTTTTGCAGAATGATAAAAAACAAATTATACACAGATAAACATTTAGTTTTAGTTTTTTAGTGATTTAGTTTTAAGCAAATTTGTTGTTGTTAATCTTGGTTTTGTTAAATGATTTTGATCAAGGGCCCCCAATTGGGAGTGACTAAGTAAGTACAGAGGTCAAGGTTGTAAAAAGAAAAAAAAGGTTTTTCCTAAAGTGTATTTAAGGAGGAATTTTTTTCAAGATGTTGTTTCAAGTTGTTCAAAAATAAAATTCTGTTTTCTTGGCCTGCTAGTGACTAGTCTCATTCGAGTGACCCCATCCACGCTTTTGTTTATTTTTTTAGGTAGATTTGTGAGCCCCTCCTTGTCTCCATCCTGTGGGACACGCTTCCAGGTCCTGGTTGTAGTGAGGCTGGGTGCGGAGGTGAGGTGGCGGTTTAGTAAAACTCTGACAAACAGGCTAATTTCTTTGCAAGTAGGCAGCTTCAATCGTCATAATTCTCATCGTCATACTCTGGTTGTATTAAACCAGCAATTTTATCTTAAAACTAGCAACAAAAGATTTCTGTGTCTACGAGAACTAGTTAAAAAATTATATCTGTGCCATTAATATTTTTTTGGGTTTAGAGTAATGACTGTCATTACAAAATTAGATTCTTAGATAAATGTTTGAATATCTTAAACTGCTATGTTTTACGACCAAAATATTCAGCAAAATTTGAATTTGTATACCTATAGTGACTAATTAGTGGGATAAGAATATCGATTGAAAAAAATTTTTATTGAATTGTTGACAAAACAGAGAGTGGACACCATTATCGTATCCAATGCAAGCTTGATTATTAAGCTATTTGGTGTTTGAATAAATTTGAAACTAGTGGAGATTATAACACTTAGAAAAAAAGAAAAAAAAGTTTCATGGTTGGATTCATGGAGGTGCGATATATGAAGGGAGTGGGCACTCCCAGATTTTTGAGATGATAGTATTTTAAACAATTATAATCAACTGTTATATAAACTGTTGATAGGATTACTGTTAGACATCCTTTATTCGGCTATCTTTTTAGGCTGAAAATGAACTATTTAAATTGTTATTGATAGTGAACAAGAGCTTGGTATTGAAATGGCTTATATACCTTTTTGCGAGCTCACATCCCCAGATATTAAGTTATGGAAAATCTGGTTCTAGACTGCTTTATAATATCAGATAATTGGTACTTACGGCATGAAGCAATCTTTTGTATTTGGGTTTGTGACGTGTTTCGCCGATTATGGCATCATCAGACTTCACACGCAAACACGCAACAGACTTCACAGAAACGTGTCACAAATCCAAATACAAAAGATTGCTTCAGGCCGTAAGTACCAATTATCTGACCAGATATTAAGACCTAAGTCCATATATTCAACTTATTTATAACTACAGTATTTATCAAAAAACTTCACGGGTAAACTAAGACTAAGGTGTTTTACTGAAAAAATGTCTTATTAGAAAGATTAATAATCAATATGAAAAAAAGACGTTAGGGCTCGTCCATTTAAATTGCACTGGCATTTGTTAATCACCACTTACCCTGTCTCTATAGTCTTAAATAGGTTCCCGAAAATTTAGATTCAATTAATTAAAACTAAGTTCCTCAAATTGGCAAGGTCTACACTGTACAATCTGGATTTGCAGCAGTAGCTCATGTTTGAGTCTGTAATATAGAATTTCTAATAGCTTTACTTACCAGTCAATAGCTAACTAAGAGCTTTACTTATCAATTAGTAGAAACACACTCATAACTAACTTATAGTGATTTTTCAAGCACTATTTAAAATTCGCAATATTGTCTCCAATGAACCGTATTTTAACCAACCCATAAGTGAATGAAAACTGCCAAACGTGAAGATGGCAAACTGCCAGCTCTCGATGCCAGCTTGTTGCCACATTTAGAGTTCAAAAATTCAAAATCTGCTACTAAATGAACAATCTAACACACACATCACAGTGAGGGAAGTATACCAACAAAATGTGTGTTGTAATTTTGGTTGACAATAATGCATCAAAAAATGATGGCACAGATTTTTACAAATAGAAGAATGCCTATATACCAGAGTATATTAAACTGTTATGGAACTATTTGCCTTTTTTGCCTTACTGTTTTAAATATATAGATATTTTTATTTTTCATACCAATTAACAGTGGTGCTTCATAACACACTACAGATTTTTAGTTCCAAAATACTAATTTATAAACCGGGTTAAATCCTCTACAGGTTCATTATTACTTTCATGCCTTAAGTATCCAACTTTCATACAGGCCTTCCCTGTTAAAAAAATTAATGTGCATTCAAATTGAAAATTTCAATTCCTCCAGCTGCCAAAAATTCAAACAATCATAATCACAGAACATAATTTTAGCAGTTTAATTTCTCATTCACCTAATGCAATTGTTTTATATTTTTATAAACAAATATGTTTATTTTGATGTTTGAGATGTAAAAAGAAGCGCTTGCAATGTCAATTAGAAGTAACACCATTATCAGCACTATTATCTACTCTGAACTTCCAAGGGTGAAATAAAATAAAATCTGACTTTGAAAAAACTAGGTTAATAATTCAGACGGTAGGGAGAGAATTTGTCCTGTGATGGGAAATGCAATTCTGTCTTTCGACGTCATATTGGTTTTAAAAGGTGATTGATGAATAGGATTGCTGGTACAATAGTTAAGCTAAGATTTTGGAATTTTGGTTTATTCAACAACATATTCCCTCGTTAACAAATGTAACTCATACACATTGGTTGACAAAAAAACAACTAACAAACACATTTCTTTGTGCTAATTAATTATAGCTTGAAATTATTAAGATCAAAGTAAAAGTTTGATTTATGGAAAACATAAGAGGTAACTTAACAAAATCTCTTAAATGTAAAAAGCCAACGTCCTAAACGGTCACTACGCTAGACTGACAGCTCTACAACAGGTTACCATTACGATTTACTTTGTTGACCTTGCATTCTATTCATAAAGTCCGCGTCTTTCATAGAGAGCTCAGTCAGTTTCTTTCCCACCCGTTCGTGAACGTCCATGTACTTGGCGACACATCGGTCTATACACACTGCCTCTCCCTTCCCCAGCTCGCCTTCTCTGTACTGCGGCGGGATGCACTTCTTGTGACAAGCGCTGGTCATACGGTTGTACATATCTGCCATCATCTCGAGTTCCAGCTCTTGCACGAGCTGCATGCTGGCGAGTTCTGCTTGCTGCATCGACATTGTCATTTACTTTTTTCACTTCTGCTAAGTCTATTCGCTTTTCTTCTCCACTTCTGGAAGTTGTGGCAGTTTAAAGTTTCTCTCAGGTGCGTATTCTGCTTGATTCGCTAATCTCAACTTTTCTCTCACTTTCATGCTTTCATATCTGGTCTTATCAATTTGCTTTTTTGACAGATAAAAGCCATACAGACCTGCACTTATTGCGAAGAACCTGCAAGCAAAGACCAAGACAATATAGAAATCACTATTGAAATAAACTGCAAAACCTACATATTATCTACTTGTCCTTGTCAATAGTTTTTATTTTATATTACTGGACTAGGCTTACGGTAATACAGTTTAAAAACCCCATCGCAGCAAACCTTCGTAGGTACTCAGCGAATTTCCGAAGAAATTTGAGATTTTGTATTTTCCGCATTAAAACCATGGGAATGAGTATGTCGGTTTATTCATATGGGATGTTGTTAGAAAGTGTTAGTTGATAGGAAATGTAATGGATACGTAAGGTAAATATCAAATTGAATCAAATATTCGTCACTTTTTAACTTTTCCCATAAAAACCATGGGAATGGGTGTGTAGGTTTGCCACCATATTGGTGCTGTAAACAAATATCAGTTAAACTCTACCTAGTGAATGTGCATACCACATTTTACCCAAGTTATGTCAATAAATAAGCAACATACAGGGTTCTATTAATTTCCCATAAAATTAACATGGGAAACCTATTTTTCGCTTTTCTCCGGAATCAGTTCAATTAAGTTAAAAATTCAAAATACCAAATTGTTTGGTTTACAAAGTTCTTTTAAATGGTTTTAGTTAAAATTCTAGAATTTTGAAAACAATACCGCAATTAATCGAATTTTGATTTTTGAGGTACAAAAATGCCAAAAACTTATTTTTTATCCCTTTGAAACCCAATTCCCATAACCCATCAAGGCTGGTTCGTGAACTCAAGGAAATAGACCTGGTCTTACATCTTCTTACCAAATTTCAACAAAATCGGAGGTCCTTTTTGAAAGTTATCAGTACCACGGACACAAAGCTATATACAGAGTGTCCCAAAAAAAGACTTTGGGATATGATTGCTTGAACAAAAACAAAGAAAAATGTTCCTGAAAACATATCTTAAAATGTTTTGTTTAGCCGTTATCCGCCATTTCGTTTTTTAAACTAAATAATTTGGATTTCATTAACGAACGGTTGTATTAATTTCGAATTTGGCATAAACCTTCATCAAAGCAATACTCATTTTTACTAAAAAAATATTTTTTTCATGTGAGTATTTTCAAAATTACGGCCATTTTAAATTTTTAAACTCAAATATCTGAAAACCAAAATTTTACACATGACAAAAAAGTAGCAAAGTAAATTATCTAACCAATGGTACTAAGTTTGTAATTATCTAACAACAAATAACGGAATACTTGGTATTTTTCTTCCAAATTAACCTAAATTTACATGCACTATAATGGAAAATAAATCTTTTTATGCAAAAAAATCTCTATTTCTCCATTATTTGTTGTTAGATTGTTACAAGCTCGGTACCATTGTTTAGATAATTTATTAAATTTTGCAACTATTTTGTCTCTTAAAAAATTTATAGATTTTGAGATATTTGAGTTTAAAAATTTGAAATAGCCGCAAATTTGAAAATACAAATTAGAAAAAAATAATTTTTTTCCTGAAATGAGCATTGGTGTGACAAAAGTTCATGCCAAATATGAACTTAATACAACCATTCTTTACAGAAATAAAACTTATTTTGTGTAAAAAACCAAATTGCTGAAAACATCTAAACGAGAAATTTTAGGACATATGTTTACAGGAACGTTTTTCTTTGTTTTTGTACAAGCAATCATATCCCAATGTCCTGAAATATTTTTTTGGGACACCCTGTATACAGGGTGTCCTTAAAGTTCGTCACAGAACTTCATAATATGGCTAATTGGGTCAAAATAAGCTAAACGGTTCATAAGAAGGCATGTCCTAATATGCATAATTACTCAGATGCGGTATCTGCCATTTTGTTTATTACACTAAATAATGTTTCAGTAACGGATCGATATAGGAACTTAATTTTTGGCATGGACCTTTATAATAATAATGTCCATTTCCACAAAAAAGTATTTTTTTATATGCATATATTCAAAACGGCGGCCTTTTTAAATTTCTAAACTCAAATATCTTAAAACCAGTAAATTTTATCAAAAGACACTAAAAAGTTGACAAATTTAATTATCTAATCAATGATACCAAGTTTGTAAGGATCTGAATACAAATAATAGAGTTATTGAGATTTTTAAACTAAATCAACAATAATTTGGATTAATTATAATACAAAATCAACTTTTCTCTCCTGAAAAATCACAATATCTCCACTATTTGTCGTTGGAACCTTACAAACTTGGTATCAATGGATAGATAATTAAATTTGCCAACTTTTTTGTACCATGTAAAATTTTGATAAAATTTATCGGTTTTAAGATATTTTAGTTTAAAAAATAAAAATGGCCGCCATTTTTTAAATATGTATCAGAAAAAAATGTTTACTTAGTTAATGGACATTAGTACCTATTATAAAGGTCCATGCGAAATATGAAATTCCTACATCGATCTGTCACTGATATAAAAATTACTAAGTCTAGTGTAAAAAACAAGATGGCGGATATCTGAGTAAATATGCATATTAGGACATACCTTCATATGAACCTTTTTGCTTATTTTGACCCAGTTAGCTATATAATGAAGTTTGGTGACGACTTTAAAGACACCATGTATATATTATATACTATCTTTTACCCGCGGCTTTGCTCGCATTGTAGCCCTTAAAAAATTAGCAAAAATCATTACAGTAGAAATGGAAAAATATTATGAATAAATAAAAATTCCAAACAGCTCATTACGGAATAAGTTATTACAGTCATGAGAAATATTCCGTATTTATTGTGGTCGGATTTCTACATTAGGGCCTCTGATGAGACCCGATATTAGGCTAAAACTTTCGATCAAAATATTATCAATTACGCACAGTTTCATCGCTAGTGACCGCATGGCCAGTGTATAATTGACATATCCGCCCTAGTAAAATGTCTAGAGCAATTACATTATGACTTGAATTTGATAACAAAGCTTAAGTTGATTCATTAGGAGAACAATCTTCTTGGTTATATCCACTTTAACGGTTGACTTTTTTTAACACAAATTAATGTAGCCAGAAATCAGAATTACTCTGCTTTGAAAGAAAGTTTTACTCATCCTGATGGTATGCCATGGGATTCCCAATCTCTAAAATATTGGCAAATCGCCACTTCAATTTCACTGAGACTGAATACATAGCCTACTCTCAAATCGCCTATGTAGTATAGTAGATATAAAGATAAAAAACCCTGGTCACAGCAGACACAGGCCCGGATTATCCACTAGGCCAACCTAGGCCATGGCCTTGGGCGTCAGCCAGGGGGGGGCATCATCTATCTTCTTATTTCTATAAGGGTCTCGTCTGTTACGTCCCTTTTTCTCTCGACCTACTGAACCGATTTTTAAGATTGAGGTGTCATTTTAAAGCTTAGGATATACCGCAGTGACGAATCGTAATTAAAAAAGTCATATTGTTTCGGACTCCGCCCCCCTCGCCTTTGATTTATTTCTAGAGGGCGCTTTAAAATGTTTACCAACTTTTATTGAAAGTTCTATGCGTGAATTGTAATTTAACAGCTGATTACCTTCAGATGAATTTTAAAAGCTAGATAGTAAACAAAAATAGATCTCTGTCACTTCATAATCAACATTCACGTACTGTAGGTGAGTTTCACTCTTAGAGAAACATAAAATGCGCAATTTGCACACGGGCCACCTAGTAGATAATAAATACAAAAAGGTAACATGTTCTTTCCCTCACCATCGATTCATTTTCTAATCACCCCCACTTACATAATACTGCGGCTTACAACAGCATAGTTACTAAATATGCCTCTAGAACCCAGCAAATATATAATAGAGAACTTAAAATAATAAAATATGTCACAGTTTCTAATGGTTCCCCAGCAGTCTAATCGATGAATTGAATACATAAATAAACCATAACAAGATTAATGACACCAACCACAAAAAGTATGTTTGTGTAGAGTTTAGCAACATTATACAATATAGTAGGTATTACAAAACAGCTACGGTACCGTAAATAAAATTAATGTAGGGGAGAGGTGGGTAAAACCAGGTTGTAGGGTGCAAACCGGGTAGTCTAGTTTTCAACCAGCAAATGCTGGTACCTAGCGGTTGATGCTGAAACTAACATGTAGTTGGAGAGTGGAAGTGGCATACATCGTGCCGTTAGTCTCTATGAAGAGCATTTCTTTGTTTTTGTTATATTTCACTTTACAATGTTGATCTCCTAATACGGAAAAACGGTGACTATCGTGTAGTCTGTCTTTGATATAAGCAATATCTCAAATTTGTTTTAAATACTCTAAATAACGGTTTATCTTTGTTACTACCAGTGGGGTGAAACCGGGTATGACAGGCAGGGTAAAGTTTAGTGATACCTATACATGTTAATTTTCTAAATATTTTAAATCTGATTATTCACTCATCTAGCCTACATTAACTAAATACTTGTGCTTTGGTACATTTTAAAAATTATATTTTATTTATTTAGGCCTACCTATAAAATAAATTGAAAATATTTAAAACTAATTTCAGCATCTGGGTAACCATACTGTCAAAGCTCAGTCGCAGCAAACGTGTTAACAATCTGAGAGTCGTCACAAATGGATTGATGTCAATGAACCTCACCATACAAGACAACTTTTGAAAGCCTCTCTACAGTGATCTTGGCCTCAAGGCCAGCAATGAGTCTTTTTTTCTACAAAACAAAGAGACGGTTGACAAAGAATTTGTTGGCCATCTCCCAGAGTAAAATGGAATACTTCAGGTGAGTCTCAATGAGGCCATGATACACTAGTTTCGGGAGACTTTTGTTGCCTAACCTTGCAAAATTTCTGAGAGAGCAAAAATTGAAAAAGAAATCTTTGAATGAATTTTGTCGATTTGATGCTCCCATTCAGATTACAATCCAGTCTGACTCCAAGGAAGTCGACCCCCTCGGTATGGTTAAAATCCTCCTTACCTAAAGGTTTGGGTGAAAATTTTGACAGAGGTTTCAATTCTGCACTGTCTGGATTTGCACGAAGTTTGTTTTGTTCGGGTTGACTGAAAGAGTGATTTCATGAAAAAATTGGGCAAACTGATTTCTTGTCCTATGTTAAATGGAAATACCTTTGGTTAGGCTATTAAAACAAAATGTTGAAGTATAAAAAAACAAGTTAAAATTGAACTACAGTAATGTAGCCAAATAACATTATCAAAAAACAACACAAAATAAACCTAAGTTTATTTTAAATGTCGGTGTGTAAATCTTGGCTGCATCTCCTAAGCTAATGATAAGAAGATGTATTCTTTATACTAGTCCTA
The DNA here is from genome assembly GCA_030545055.2 of Neoaliturus tenellus. Lineage (NCBI taxonomy): Eukaryota > Metazoa > Arthropoda > Insecta > Hemiptera > Cicadellidae > Neoaliturus > Neoaliturus tenellus. The sequence continues at coordinate 35,954,230 of CM061536.1, read as the reverse complement.
AAATGGCATCACGAAAATCCTTCCAAGTTTGAATAAAAATGGTACTTTTTTATATTGTAGGCCTATATTACACTATTGATTTGTTTGGTATAAGAATCGCAGTCTATAGAAGTGATGGAATTGATTACAATTAGATGGTTAGGTTAGATTATTATAAGCCTAATAAGTTACGGTAGGTGTACATCACTTATCCAATACGTAGGCTATTAGGCCTATTTTCATTGAAAATTTTTTTAACTTATTGCAAAATAAAAATTTCAACCATCCAACCTATAGTAACAAAGAAGTAGGAAAACAAAGTTTCATTGAGCGAAGCTCCTATACTACATTCTGGCTTTTTATTTACACGTAACTTACTCCTCCTGAACAGCTGGAGTGATCCTCATGAAATTTTGCTCGGTCATAGTAACCATCTATGGGAAGGTATAAATATGAAATGGTCCAAATCGGACCTAAAAGTTCTGCTCTACGGCCCTTTAAAGTTACCACGTTATTTTAATGGGAGAAATATTTAATTTGGTTTGTTTACAGTGTGTTGATTATACAGCCGTTATGAGGATCAAATTCAACTGCAGACTGTTACTATCATCTGTTTGTGAATAAAGTAGTTTTATGGGAAATTGTTGTTTTGTTTATTTTAGTGATTTGTTTACCTTTGTACGTGAATGAAATGCCACGTTTACGGAGAGGAGGTGCAAATCTTGGACGACGCGCCATTTAATATCTTGTAAACATTTAATACCCCATCGCAGCAAACCTGCGTACTTAAGAATTATTAGAGTAATACAGACTTGTAGCGAGTAAGCGCAGCGAACGACCTAAATCTGGTGACGAGTGTGTGCAGCAAATGAGCTGACCGAAATGGCAAGTGAGCGCAGCGAACGAGCTAAGCCCTGACGGCAAGTGGGCGTAGCGAACGAGCTGACCCAAAAGGCGAGTGAGCTTAGCGAACGAGCTCACTTGAATTACCCATAATAGGCTATATTTGCTATTATTGAATTAAAATATAGTCGCTCCGCTCAATATTGCAAGCAGACAACTGCATTGTATACCTATTATTAATTGTTCCTATATGTTTGATAAGACAGAATTGCCGAAACATAGGCCTATATTAGATTAATTATAAAAAAATTAATTAGATTATTAGGCAATTAGATTTAAGTTTTTTTTTCAATTTGACAAGTGCCTCACATGTTAATCTCTTGACTGTATCAATGCATCCAAAGATGTCAAATTATAATAAAGATTAATTCTTGATTCTATAGGCTAGGCCTATATGATACCCTGCCTACAGTATGTGCTGGAAATGCAGATGGAGGTAAATTTACTAGGCCTAATTACTTAATATGTTTATTCGATGGTTTAAACAGAAAAATGAGAAAAAATTCCCTATAAATAAGTAGGCCCATATCAACATGATAACAGCTCATTCACGTAAGTTATGAAGGCCTATTTAAGTTACTCCAGGTGGCCCATTTAAGGGTTACTTAATTTTACTACCTGTATCCTATGCAAAAGGTCAGGGAGTTTCAGTATGATAAAATCTATCAATTTCTTACCACTTAATAAGAAATATGAAATTTCTTTTTATCCAAGAGTTTGTATTGGTTTGCCAGTCAAGTTCCAGAGTCTTGTTATGCAAAGTTGGGTTCTTTTCAATGCACTGCCAAAACAATGTTATCTTCCACGATAAAAACGTTTACTAGGAACTTACCAACCAATTCCAATCTTTGTTGTTGTAGATAACTTAGATAGGTGCATACTATACTGTATAATAAAAGGGAAAATCTCAGAAATAAAATGTCAATTAAGTTATTTACTGATCCGGCTGCTGCTGGAGAGAAAAATGAGTTTGAGGTTATGAAACTCAAAACTCAAAAACCTCTGTATCTGTGTGAGTGTGTGCGTGCACTGTGAATAAAAAAAACTGATGCAACTCCAGTAGTACCAAAGTCAAGATCACATTTTCGTGTTTCAACCTTTTTAGAAGCATATTGTGTATCTTATACAAGAGATGACTATAGTGCTAGGTGAGCTACATCCAATAAGAGCAATGGTGTCAGTTTCTGCGAAATCCGTAGATGTCACCACAGAGTTTTGTTGGTTTAAAAAGTGTTAAAGATCAACATTTTTCTCTTTGTTACTTGCAAATGTTGCCAACGCTAACGCTGCAGGAAACAACAATCGTTCTCGTTTGCGTTGGAAATTTTTTGTCTCATCTATTACTAAAATAAGGAATTTCAAAGCAAACTAGGGTAGAATTCTAATATTTCTAGAATTCTAGAATTGTAGAATTCTAACATAGGAGGTTGGCAGCCCTGCCTGGCTGAAGCATCATGGCCTCTCCATGGCTCTCCACATTTTAGTTTTAAATATTAGTTTAATTTTCACCCGTGAGTGTCTATTGTGTTAAAATAGTAATTTTTAATATCCAAGAACCATACATAACACATAGTTTTCTTTTGCCACTCGCTAATTATTAACGTGCAAGCTTTGAAATTTGCGACACCGGGCACTTGGGATTCACCGTTTTGGAGGCGGCCATATTGTCGCATTAAGGGATCGCGGAACAACTGTATCAGCCTATGGGAATGGGAAAGAAGATCTACCTCACAAGAAGGTTTCTCCATCAATCCCACCCAACAACCTAAATCTGACCTTCCATACTCTGCCAACCTCCTTCATTTTAATGTTCTGTTAGAAATTAAATTAATTAACTATTTCTGATATATTGCTGCTTTCGTAAGTATCTTATTCATTTCTCTGGGCTCATTTTCATGCACAATAATTACATTTTAGAATATTTTCATGTTAGTTTAAGATGCCTGACGTGAACTGTGGAGTCTGTAAATTGAATGTAGATAATGGCGATTCTATCGCTTGTGATTTATGTGATGCTTGGTATCACGCAGAAGTTACTTGCAGTGGACTTAAAAGACCAATGTATAAACAATATACCAATAACAAATCTTATAAATGGTTGTGCAATCAATGTTTTAATTTTAGTAAAAATGTCAAGAAAAACAAACTGATAGAGAAACTTGAGACTGAAATTGACCTTATCAGAAGCCAACTGCTGAAACAAAAAGAAGCCTTCGAAAAACTCACTCAAAGTACTTGCCCAAATGATTCTCATGATTGTAGTAGGTTAAGTGCTCAACCTAGCTCAATTGCTTGTGAAAAAGTAGTTTTAGATTTAGACTTAAGCCTAGGCCTAGATAAAGACTCACTAGAACTCACTAGAAGCACAACTAGGGACCACAGAAAAAAAGCTTAATGTTAGGCCTATTGAGGAATCTACCCCCGCAAATGAAGTAGTAGGGCCCATAAGTGACAAAGACAACAAAGTTAAAGTTAATAAATCCTTGAGTAACTTCAAAGCTGCACCGAACACTACCAGAAAAACCAAAAAGTGTGACAAAAACTCTAATCATGGACCTAAGTTGGTTGTAATGGCTGATAGCCAAGGCAGGACTTGTGGTCCTCGTATTGCTCAAAGACTTGGTGGGGACTTCTCGGTGCTTGCTGAGGTGTATCCTGGGGCTACACTTTCATGGATCCTCGATAGAGCGGCCGCTCGTACTGAACCTGAGGGTAAGGACAACTGGCTCTTCTTGGTTGGCGGCACAAATGATGTGAGTTTGAACCATTCTTTTGATCCTTTGACCATCTGTGACAAACTTGGCAGCTTGAGAGACTCGCTTAGCTTTAAGAATGTTATTTTATGTGAAGTGCCTTTGAGACATGATAAGCCTGGACTTAATCCACTCATTAAAGACTTAAATCGTAAACTCTTGGAAACTTGCAAAAAGCTAAATTTTGGTTTTCTGGTCACAAACTCTTTGCACAGTCGCAGTAGTTTCACTTCACATGGCCTACACTTGTCTGATGAGGGTAAGGAATTGCTGTGCAACCTTATTGAAGTTTATATTAAATTTAGTAATAAGACCACTGATGGTGTAAGAAATCAATCATGTTTTTTAGGAGTAAGTTTGGAACCCGGAGATCCAAATCCGGTAAGCAGGTTAGGTTAGGTACTGGAAATCTTTCCGCTTCTCACAACAAAAGTATCCCTGTCAAACTTCATAAAACTCTTAAAATTGGCAATGTTTCAATCAAAATTGCTCACCTCAATGTGGATGTGATCACCCAAAAAAGGGAGGTCATTGAACTCTTCTTGAACGAGGAGCAACCCGATATCTTTCTCGTCTCCGAGCTAGGGCTGTCTGCACCGCAGGCTGATCAGTGTGGGCTAGAAGGGTATAAATTAAAGAGATTTCTTTGTCGTCAGAACATGAGGAAAGGAGGTGTTGCGATATTCACTCGAACCCTCAGTGACTTATTGCTCCAGAACTTGAGTATTCTGGACATTGGTGAGGGACTGTCCCGGGATCTGCACTTTGAGGCAACTGAAATTGCATTTTTACTGAATGACAAGAAGTGTATAGTCTCTGTAGTGTACCGCAGCCCAGCAGGTGACGAGGGAGTTTTTTTCGATCTCTTCGAGGAGTACCTGGAGTGCCTTTTCAAGGTAACTGACCAGGTAATCATCGGTGGGGACTTCAATATCCCCTTCCACTCTACCAGGCCCAACTCCACCCTTTTACATGACCTTCTACAGATTTATGGACTCACAACTTCTATTTCCACTCCGACCCGCATCACTAGTACTGTTGAAAACTGCATCGATAATATCTTAGTTTCCATACCTTTCTGTCAACCAACAGTTATCGAACCATTCATTTCAGACCACACAGCTCAAATCATATCCATCCCCATTTCTATTTCTGATCTATCTGCCGATGCTCCTTCTTTCACCAGAATCATCAATAATAGGAATCTTGAAGAATTCAAGATTAGGTTGAGGCTTGAGGAGTGGAGGGGGGTATATGGGGCCTCCGATACCGAAGCCAAATTCAAAGTCTTTCTTGACACAGTTTCACATCATTTTGATGTATCATGTCCAAGGGTCTTTTCCAAATCCAAATCAAAACGGAAAGCAAATCCAAATTGGATCACTCAAGAAATCTTGAATAAAAAATCGAGACTAAAAGAGTTTTATGATAGTTGGAAACAACTCAAAACCCCCGATTCTGAATTAGCCTATAAGACTTTCAAGAAAGAATACCGTAGATTAGTAAAAAAAACCAAGTCAGATTCTTTAGTCAATAGATTTGTAAGTTCCGGGAACAGATCGATCGAGGCCTGGAACATCATCAACAAAACCAGAGGTGCCCTTAAGGAACCTCCTGGCAACATCACAATAAGAACAGACGACATGCAAATAAAAAATCCCAGAACCGTCAGCAACATTATGAACAACTTCTTTTCAAACATCTCTTCACACATTCATTCCGACATGCAAACTTTAAGTTTTTCTGGCTTTCCCAGAAACAGCGATCAAAACTTCACAGCTTTTAAAAAGTGCAGCTCCGATGAAATTTTGAAAATCATCTCAAATATGAAGCCTAAGACCTCCAGCGGGCTTGATGGGATTTCCATGAAAACCATCAAGTTCTGTGCGGGGGAATTGGCTCATCCTCTTTGCCACATCATTAACAGCTCTCTCGATTCTGGGATTTTCCCTCAAATCTTCAAAACCGCAAAAATCAAACCAATCCACAAAAAGGGGGACAAGGAAGAGGTCGGCAACTATCGTCCAATCTCACTCCTGTCTTCTTTCTCCAAAGTTCTTGAGAAGGTTGTGTGTGATCGGCTTACGCTGTACCTGGAGTCAAACTCCCTGTTTTTCACCAGACAGTTCGGATTCAGGAAGGGAAGGTCAACAAAATCAGCTCTCATTCAGTTCTTCTCCGATTGTCTCGACTGCATGGATGGCGGGGGCAGCATAGTCGGATGCTTTGCAGACCTGTCCAAGGCATTCGACTGTGTTGTACCTGACATCCTAGTTGAGAAATTGGCTTCCTTGGGCATCACTGGAATTCCCCTCGCTTGGCTTTCAAATTATGTTAAAGACAGGTCACAGGTCACTGAAATCCAACATTTGTCTTCCAAAGGACACAGGTCCTCATTCGTTTCTGATTCAAGTAAGGTTGAAAGTGGGGTGCCCCAGGGCTCAATCCTGGGCCCCCTACTGTTTTTAGTATATATAAACGATATTTGCCTTTCCCTTCCTGAGGAAGACTTGGTCGTGTATGCCGATGACACCACCCTTTTCACCAAAAACCTCGATCAAACAAAGCTTGAAATGGATTCATATATTAAAGTCAACCAACTGGCTCAATACTTTTCCGAACTAAAGCTTTCTCTCAATCCTTCCAAGACCAATTACATTTTCATCCAATCAAGACAACGGCAAAACTCAAAACTCTCACAGTTTCCACACCTAGAGATAGGTGACAGTCAGCTTTCCAACGCCAAATCAGTCAGTTTTCTGGGAGTGAGATTGGACGATGGGCTGACCTGGGATGAACAAATCCTCCATCTCAGGAACAGGCTCTCGGCCGGTCTGTATGTTCTCCGGAACATTGCCAGGTTGGGCAGTGTAGAGTTAGCTAGGCTAGTCTATTTTAGTCTAATAGAATCTCACATCAGTTACTCCATAGTTTTGTGGGGCAACTCATCAAAAAAAATCTTGAAATAATTTTTAAGCTGCAGAAGAGGGCAATCAGGTACATTTATGGCCTGCGTCCTAGGGACCATTGTAAACCTGCTTTTCAAAATCTTCAAATACTAACTGTGCCTTCTCTTTTTATTTATGAAATAGTCATTTTTGCAATTAATAACAGTTTCACTAACGTTCCTGTTCATCATAGCTATAACACCAGATTCAGAAACAACAGAACCTCTGTAAATCACAACCTTAGATTACTGGAAAATAAGCCTGGATTTCTCGGACCTAAGTTTTTTAATAAAATCCCACCTCACATCACTTCGATTCGTAAACTTTCAAAACTCAAAAGTGAATTAAAAAAGTATCTCATTGATAGGTGTTTTTACAACCTAGAAGAATTTCTGACAGAATAAACTCCAAACCTAACCTAGACCTATCCTTAGCCATTCCGTGCTACACAAGAAAAATGAGCCAAACTTAGCTGAATCTAATTTAAATTGACATGGCAGTGTCTGTATCACTGCCTCCTGACTGATCCCATGCCGCAAGTGAGTGGTCTACGGGACGACGCTTCGTAAGTAAGTAAGTTTAAAGATGTCGAAGAAATCGAATACACAACCAGCGCTGCACAAGGTGATAATGGTGGGGAGTGGTGGTGTCGGAAAGTCAGCCCTTACTCTTCAGTTCATGTATGATGAGTTTGTGGAAGACTATGAACCGACCAAGGCAGACTCATACAGGAAGAAGGTTGTTTTGGATGGTGAAGAAGTTCAGATAGACATACTGGACACTGCGGGTCAGGAGGATTACGCTGCCATCAGAGACAACTACTTTCGCAGCGGAGAGGGTTTCCTATGTATTTTCTCTATCACAGAAGATGAAAGTTTCCAAGCAACACAAGAGTTCAGAGAACAAATCCTGCGAGTAAAGAATGACGAGAACATTCCCTTCCTGTTGGTTGGCAACAAGGGTGACCTGGATGAGAAGAGGAAAGTATCACTGCAAGATGCTCTCTCCAGAGCGCAAGAGTGGGGGGTGCCTTATGTGGAGACATCTGCCAAGACCAGGGACAACGTTGACAAGAATTTATGGTTGGTTTTATATTTGGTTGGGCAGTGGTTGAAGCAATATGTCCTCCTATATCGACCTGGTTTAAAATGAACTTTTAAGTTATAAAGTAAGCTATTAATAGTTGTGTATGTGATCAAAACAAATATTATTATTAGTTTTTTAAGTGCATCCATAAATTCCAGTGAGTTAAACGTTTAATTTTACTTAAACTCGACATAAAACTTCTGCCGACCTTCAAGCTGCAACAAGTGGCCATAGTAGCTCCACATCGAAACTTTAACATAGGCTAACTTTGTGATTTGGCATATTTAAACAATACCAAATTGTATAAATTGCTTCCAAATAATTTAAAGATTAGTTCTCAATTCATGTAAGAAGAAATAATAGTACCGTAAAATCTAAGAGAAATACATTAAATGAATGCAGCAGCAGCACAAGGCTTTTAAGATGGCGGCAAGTACCGGTAGTGTAATGTCCATTTTAGCTCCTGAGAAAAATCGTTTTTTTGTTAAATAATAAGTGTGCTAAGTGTAAAAGAGTCGTAAAAAACGGTATCTTATGTGATTATTGTGATCTTTGGCATCATTTTATATGTGCTAAAGTTGATGAATCGATGTTAACTGATGAAGATGTAGAGTGGAAATGCCCTACGTGTATGGTTAGTTGTAATGAGGTAGTTAAACTGGATACGTCTGGTGCGATGTCAGAAGAGAACATGGACAGGGATACACTCTAAACTGAAAGAAGACAACCTCAACTGAAATCTCACAATTACGGAAAAACTGTGAAGAGTCTGACTTCCAATTGTGTAAACAACTAGCTGACCAACAAGCTGTAAGTCATGGGTCTTGGCCTAACCCTGTAAGTATATTAGGAGAAAACCTTGAAACTGTCAAGGGTAACAATAGACGTTGGGAAACTATTCCTATATCAAAATGCACCAAGCATGTTCATTCTAAAGTGAATACAACACAACTTAAACCTAACCTAATTCCATTACATAACAAATATTCTATCTTGTCAACACTTTGTGAAGATATTGCTGATGTTAAGGAGAACAATGAATTCCCGGATTCTAGGCCCCATGCTAATCAGCGCAGAAAAAGCAAGAAAATTAAAAATTTATTCTGATAGCTTTGGACGAGGACTAGCATCAGCTGTCAGCAATACTAAAATTGGTGACGTGGCTGGTGTTGAAGCCATAGTTAAGCCTAAGGCCGGCCACACACTGCAACAGACGAGGCGAGGCAAGGCAACTTGAGGCAAGTCACTTGACTTGCCTTGTCTTGAAGCGGACACACACAGCAGAGGGCAAAGAGGCAAGTCAATTGGCGCGATTTCAAAGTCCATTCAAAGGGAGTTGTTTCTTGCAAACAGGTGACTACCGTATAGTGTCTCTGCTGTAAATCGTTGTATGATGGATGAGGAGGAAGAGACTGTTATCATGCCCAATCAGCACGAAATGTAAAAATCGCGTTTTTTACGAGAAAAATATAAAAATTATGTAAAATTATATATAAAAAAATATTTTTCACGTCAAAAATAATGTGACATTTTTAAATGTGAAAGAAAGGTAAAAAGAATATATTTATGTGAAAATTACGTTAAAAACGTAATTATAAAAAACTGATTATAAATTATTATTTTTAAGTGGAAATTATGAGAAAAAATGTGGAATGAGAAAAAAGGAGAATAATAGAATATTTTTCATGTAAAGTCTACGTGGAAAAATGGATGTATTAAAAAACTTAGAGGATAGAGAAATTGAAAGATATTACTTAAATTTACTTTAAAAGAATAAATAGTCGTCTGATGCATAATTATAGTTAGTTAAAAAAACTATAGTTAAATATAATTAATTACAATTGTATAGGCCTAGGTAATTACAACTGTTGATCCAAAACAATCAAGCCAAAACTGCTTGTAAACAGACAGACGACAGCTGGTGAGTGTGGGGTGTCACGTGACTTTGCGCATGCGCAGGACGCTTTGACTGTTGGTGACTGTCGACGAAACGAAATTTTTGCCTGTTGCACTTTTTGACTAAAGACGCCTGTCCGCGTCTTCGCGCCTCGCCTCGCCTCGCCTTTTGCAGTGTGTGGGGCTCCATAAGCGCCAATGCTTCCTCAATCACTCAAGACGCCTTTAGTCAAAATGCCTCGCCTCGCCTCGCCTCGTCTGTTGCAGTGTGTGGCAGGCCTAATGCAGTTTTCAGTGAAGTAGTAAAAGACTGTTCAAAATGAAGGTGACAACCTAAGCTCTAATGACTTTGTAGTATTGTTCGCAGGAGCAAACGATGTAGCCAAAAACTCCACGGAAAATGCCATCAATGTTTTGAAAGACACTCTAACTCTACTTGGCGACACAAATATTATTGTAGTAAACATACCTCATAGACATGATCTACCTCAATGGTCATGTGTCAACAAAGAAGTAACTATTGCAAACAACAAAATTAGGGACACTTGTAAAGGCCTCAAAAATGTAACAATTATAAACACCGAAAACTGTGATAGATCATTCCATACCCAGCATGGACTCCACTTTAATAGGAGAGGGAAACGGGTCTTGGCAGAAATCATCAACGAAATTGTTTGCAACTCGAACAAGGAACCTTCTCCATCAACAATAGTTCCTGCTGTTTCAACCAATGAAGAGACGACTAGACCAACAACTGTCGTGGATCTGACTTCAACGCTGAAGCTCATGGACACTTCGCAAGATGGTGAAGAGGTGAAAAAGATGCCTGCCACAGAGGGGATCAATGATGACTCGATTTCTTTTTTAGATACTCAAAAGAAGAACTGAACTATCTTAACTTATTGTTTTGGAACACTCAAGGTATGGATAGTAAAATTGATTATCTTTGTTTGTTAGCTAACAAATACAAAATAGACATAATAGCGATTGCTGAACATTGGTACAATTCTTATGAGTCTACATTTGTGTCCATTCCTGGCTTTGTAACTGCAGCGATGAGCGATGTATAATAGAACTAATCATATTCACGGTGGAGCTGCTCTTTTTGTTAAAGATAATATTGAATTTACTGAAATCCCTAGTGTTAAAGACATGTCCATTGAAATGATATGTGAAGCAGTAGCAATTAAAGTTAAAAATGCAAACACAATATTTTTATCTATTTATAGGCCATATAATAATGACCCTATGTATTTTAATGAATTCTTGAAATGTTTATATGATATCTTATCTACTGTTTATAGATGTAATTTTAATTTGGTGATCAGTGCAGATTTTAATGTTAAGTTTACAAGTGATGACAAGTTTGAAAAAGATTTGACTAACCTATTTAACTGTTTTGGTATTAGCATTACAACAACAGATATAACCAGGCCTGGTATAGTTAATTTGGGTCATTGTATAGATAATGTTGTCACAGATATTCACCATAGTCGATATACGTCTACTGTCATTCATACACTTACTTCCGATCACTTTGCAATCCTTTTTCAAGCTAAAATACTTAAGTTAAATGCCAACGATGGTGACTATGATGTAGGTACAATTAAAATTAGGTTGGTTAATTCTGACAATTACTATTAGACAATTATTATTAGTTTATTCCTTGGTCTATTAGAGTCAATTAATTGGTTTGAAGTTTATTTAAGTGAGAGCAAAGTAAAATTTAAAACTTTTCTCGACCTATTCCTGTGGGCAGTTAATTATGCTTTTCCCTTGGTAAATAAAAGACGCAGAAAAATGAAATCTGACAATAGATGGTATAATAGAGAGTTAAAGAATCTTAAAAAGAGGTGTGACTCCCTATATTCACTCTATAAAACTTTTAACTACCAAAATCTTAAGGATGAGTATAACCGCCTTAAGAGAGTATATAGAAAATCTATTAAGGAAGCAAAAGTAGCCTATTTTAGTAACTTAATTTCAGGTTCAAAAAATAAAAGTAAGACAATGTGGAATGTTGTAAATAGGCTAACTAGTACTGGCAGTAGGCCGAAAGCAAATGAAAATTCTCCCATCAGTGCAAAAAACTTTAACAATTTTTTTATTGATCATATTAATGCCTTAAGTAAAAATATTGCTCAAAGTAAAAATGCTTCAGAAACCTATCTAAGTAGTTATAAGAAGTATTGTCCTAGTTTTTCTTTTAGCTGTGTAAGCGTTGAGCAAGTTTATACCTCAATCAATAAGCTTAGTAATAGCAGCTGTTTGGATATGTAAGGCTTAAACTCATTAATCTTAAAAATTTCCTCAAGCTACATATCTGAAATTTTATCTTATTTGTTTAACCAGTATGTTTTGAGCGATTGTGTCTTTCCAGAAGAGCTAAAAAATGTTAAGGTGATTCCAGTTTATAAAAAAGGCCAAAAAAGTGATCCGTCAAATTATCGACCGATATCCATTGTACCGGTACTTTCAAAAGTATTTGAAAATCTCATGCAAATTCAGTTATCGAAGCATTTTGAAGACAATGTTCTATTTTCTGATAAGCAATTTGGCTTTAGACCTAATCGTAATACTAGTAGAGCTGTCTTAGAACTAACAAAACAAGTGATCTCTGATGTTGAAAATAAATATGTTGTTAGTCTTAGATCCTTTGATATGAGCAAAGCTTTTGACACGGTTCATCACAGCTTGCTAATGAAAAAATTGACTTACTATGGACTTAGTGTTGACTCTGTTAGGATCATCAATTCTTATCTATATTGTTGAAAGCAATTTGTTTTTAAGTCTGGTATTTTTTCTGGTAGTAAAACTGTTGAGTTTGGAGTCCCACAGGGCTCTATATTAGGTCCTATATTATCCAATATCTATATCAATGACTTACCTTATAACCTTGTTAACCCATGTAGAGATGCCTATTTATATGCTGATGATCTCGTTTTAAAAATTAAGGCCACTTCTGACATTGAACTGAATAAGATAATAGAAGATAGCACAGAAATGGTAAAGGACTGGGTGTTCAGCCAATAACCTCTCTTTAAATGTAAGCAAGACCTGTGATATTAAGTTTAGTTTTAGTTGTAAGCAAAATGATAAACCTAATAATCATTCACTTAATTTCTTAGGAATTACGCTAGATTCAAGTCTAAATTGGTATGAACACATTGATCGCGTTAAAAACAAACTTACCAAGGGTTTATATCTAATACGTAGGTTAAGGGGCACAGTCAACACTGATGTATTACTTAGTATATACTATTCTCAGATTTATTCATTGCTATCATATGGGGTAGCTGTATGGGGAAATAGTTCTAAATCAGTAGAAGTGTTCAAACTACAGAAAAGGGCAGTTAGGTTAATTTGTAATGTATCCCCAAGAACACACTGCAAACCTCTTTTTCTTAAGCTAGGCATAATTTCTTTTCCGTCCTTGTATGTTCTTTCACTGTTGTTATTAGTCCATAGTAATCTAGAAAATTACGAAATTAACTGTCAAATCCATAACTATAACACGAGAAACAATGGCTCTCTAAGAACACAATATTTCCGATACAGTAAATCACAGCACAATTGGTACTATACTTCCATAAAACTTTATAATTCTCTACCCCCAGATATCAAATCATTATCACTTATGCAGTTCAAAACCAAACTTAAATCTATTCTTACATCCAAATGTCTATATAGTGTTGATGAGTTTTATGACATTGACCTCTAAATGACTAGACTTTGAGTGTCTTGTTAAGAGTGTAAAAATTTAAGCTTTCCCTTAGATTGCTTTAAAGATTTAAAAAAAACGGTAAGCGTTCCTTAATATATTGCAATGTTAAGTTATTTGATATCATAAATGCTCACTTTATGCTTAATATGTTACCATTTGCTGTTATGGAATCCTAATATTAGTAATATTGTTACTTTACTTAGATACTTTATTTGATGTTATTTATTTATGTCCTATAAATAGTTTATTGATTGTATTTACATGACGTTTGTCCATGCATTTTTGTAAAATGTTTATGACAATAAACGATCTATCTATCTATCTATCTTTACCTTGATTGCTATTGTTAATTTGTCCATTCCCTAATGGCTTGTTGAACAAACACTGTTTTTACTCATGATTGTTGCCCCTGAACTGGTGGAACTATAATATGGTTTTAAATTACCTTTTTCCGTCTCCAGTTCAAATTTTGGGTATGTAGGACTACAACTCGGGTTTCGGCGCTCGTTGCGCCATTTTCAAGTAGATGGAAGCTGCAGTCACATTGATCAGTCGAGTAGACGTCCTGATCAATGTGACTGCAGCTTCCATCTACTGAAGCTAATATCAGTAGAGTTAAGTTGGAAGACGTTTTATTATTTCAACCTGAATATCAGTACCAGCACGTATAATGCTAATCAAGAAGTTATTTAGTGATGCCAGTCAAGCACAACTAGCATTGAGGTATAGAGATGTTAGAATCAAAGTCCACACGAAGATCGCCGACATTTATTTTAACAAGCAGTGTCTTAAAAACAAAGTAACACCTCAGTATGCAAAAATAAAAATGAAAGGAAACTCCATTGCAGCAAAGAAGACTAAGGAACAAGCAGAAATCAAGTATGTAGAAAATATGATCAAACAATTGTATAAAGAAAAAGATGATCTTAGCCTACAATCATACACAGCCCACCTAGAATTTCAAGAGAAGTATGGATTTTTAGCTTGGGAAATGTTACACGAAATAGTATCTGATGAGAGAAGAACTTATGGATATTAAATACAAGAGAGTCAATAGAAAATTAGATAACCTTACGCAAATAGACAAGAAAAATGAAGAAACTAAAGAAGAAAACTCCAACCACAACTTCCAGAAGCGAGTAATCAATTTAACCGACGTGCAGTTCGACGTGCAGTTCGAAAAAGAAGATATTAAAATACTCGAATATGGACTAAAACACAATTTTGCCATTGATAATAAGAATCAAAAGGACATAGTAGCTACAGATATTGAAGCAAACATTCGGATATTGAAAGATGTAGACCTATGTGCAGTGCGACAAGATATTACTACAGATTTTCCAACTAATATCATGAAATGTACTCAAGAAATGAAAGAAGATATGAAGAAATGTAAAGAAATAAAGAAGAAACTTGAAGAAAATAACGCACTTGCAATGAAAGTGCGAGGAGGAAAGTGCAAATTGGCGAGGAGGAACTCAAGTCGAAATTGGAGAAACTGGACGTCAAAAAGGGAGCAGGGATTGACAACATACCACCTTCAGTCCTTCACTACTGTCGTGACCTTCTCACAAAACCACTTCAAACCCTGTTTAATGAGTCTCTTGAAAAGGGAATCTTTCCCAAAGCACTGAAGCGTGGATACGTCATACCACTTCATAAATCTGGCGACCTCTCCAACATCAGGAATTATCGGCCGATAACCATCCTTCCTGTTATTGGGAAGGTTTTTGAGAGTGTTGTTGTGGACAGACTCAATGTGCATATCTCCCCAATCATCAACCCCTCTCAACATGGCTTTGTCCGTGGTAAATCGACGGTCTCCAACCTTTTGCTTTTTCAAGAGTACGTCTTGGCTGCCTTTCGCCAGCGCAAACAAGTTGATTCTGTTTATATAGACATGGCCAAGGCTTTCGATAAGGTCGACCATTCTGTACTCATATCAAAACTGGAGGGGTGTGGTGTGGCTGATCCCCTTCTATCATGGTTGGCTGACTACCTCCGTGACCGTCCACTCACAGTCAAGATTGGCCCCTCAGAATCAACCGTGTTCTCGCCGACATCTGGAGTTCCCCAAGGCTCCCTACTGGGTCCTTGCCTCTTTAACATTTTTATAAATGATCTTCTAGATGTGATCTCGGTGAACGCTCTGCAATTTGCTGATGATCTGAAAATATTCACCTCTATCTCTTCTGATGAGGATTCATGGAAGATACAGCAGAGCCTGTCGGCAATTGAAGATTGGTGTGCCCTCAATGGAATGTCGGTCAACCCTACGAAATGTTCCCTCGTCATTTTCCACAGGACCAAATCTCCAAAGGAAAGTCCTTATTTCATCTCCGGTATACAGATTCCTAGGTCTCACAGCATAAAAGACCTGGGTGTTCATTTCGATGAAGACATGGGGTTTTCTGTCCACCAGGATTATATCTGTAATCATGCCAGCAAGATGCTCGGTTTCATCTCTAGATTCACTGAAGGCATTCATAACCCAGCTGCACTTCGTTCTCTGTACTGCTCCTTTGTTAGACAAGTCGTCGAATACGCTAGCCCTGTGTGGTCTCCCTACACAGCTTCTGCGAGAGGCAGACTGGAAGCTTTGCAGCGGCGCTTCTTACGCTTGGTGGGCGTGCGTCTGGGCTTTGGCTACTTGGAGGCGCCGGTGGACGATCTCTCCAGGAATTTAAATCTCCCACCTTTGGCCCTGAGCCGTGACGTAGCTGATGTTGTCTTCTTGATAAAGATCCTCAACGGCCTTGTGCAGTGTCCTGACCTCTTGGCTGAATTCAACATCAGAGTTCCATCAAACACAAGATCCCAGGAGCTTCTGAGTCGAGGACACTACCACACCAACTACGACTACAACAGCCCCATAGCAAGATTCGTCAGGCTGGGAAACCGAGTGGCATCCGAATGTGACATCTTCTTCGACAAGATGCTGGTCATTCGAAGGCGGGCGCTGGACATTCTCTCCAGTTGAGACCTGCACTTTCCCTCCTATTGTTGTAGTGTTCATTTCTATTTCTTGTTCACTTTGTTTCTTGTTCTAGTCACCACCCCATTGTTGTATCTAGCTTTAAGTCTGCATGTATATTATTATTTAAGCTGTGTTTGTACATATATATACATACCTCTGTAATCTCTCTGTACTATTTAATTTATTACTCTAGTTTTGTTCTATTTTGCATGTAAGTCTAATGTATTTTGGCTTTGCACTGGGTATATATTCTAGTCAATTTTCTTGCATGTTTTTCACATATTCTTTGGTATTACTTGTCCATCTTGTTTGTACGCAAATTTGCACAATTGAATTTATATTTGCATGTAATTTTGTATTATTGTATTCTTTGTAAATTGGCTGCTTGCCGTTGGTAAATAAATAAATAAATAAATAAGAAAGCTGACAAAAGTAATGCTGTAGTAATAATGGACCGAAACGACTACATTAAGAAGACAGAAGATTTTATTCGAGAAAACAATTTTAAAGAATTGAAGAAAGACCCTACAGAAAAATACCAGAGAGAATTATCAGATGTCGTGAAGAAGTGTAATAAAGTAATTTCTGAAGAATGTAGGCCTCGAATGAACATTTTAAACTCAAAAGCACCTGTTATGAAAGGAATTCCAAAGATTCACAAGAAGAATGTACCAATTAGACCTCTAGTGAATTTTAAATCAGCACCAACCTACAATGTTTCTAAGATGCTGTCAAATATTTTGTTTAATGATCTGGAACTACAATACAGACACAATGTAAAAAATAGTTATGAATTTGTTGATAAAGTCACGAATATTGATATTACCAAAGATAGTAGATTAGTATCCTTCGATATTTCGAATTTATACACTAATGTACCGGTGAATGAAACAATAAATCTTGTAAGATGTAGACTAGAAAACAATGGATTGGAAAAAACTTATGTTAACCAACTTGTTACGTTACTGAAGACTGTACTGGACCAGAATTACTTCAGATTCAACAACAAATTCTACATCCAATCAGATGGCCTAGCAATGGGAAGTCCTCTCTCTGCAATAATGTCAGAAGTATTTTTGCAACACCAAGAAGACATTATTTTGGAGCAATTGAAGTGGACCACGATATCCAGTTATATGTAAGATATGTAGATGACGTCCTAATTATTTTCAAAGAAAAGAAAGAAGAAGAAGCAGAGGACATGTTGAAATTAATAAACAGCCACCATAGAAATCTGACATTCACGAGTGAATACGAAGAAGATGGAAAACTCAATTTCTTAGATTTGACAGTAATAAGAAGGGAGAACAAACTGGATTTCACCATATACAGAAAACCCGCGCAGACAGACACAACCATTAACAATAAATCCGTCCATCATTTAAGCCACAAGACTGCTGCATTCAGATCAATGTTATATAGAGCATACAAGATCCCCTTGAGTGAGTCCAGCCGCAAAGAAGAAATATCTACCATCAAAAGTATTGCACAAGCCAATGGATACCGTACTAGCCTCATAGACGAAATGGGAAATAAAATCAAAAGAAAAATAAAGAATCAGAATCGCCTCTACAGCCAGACCACATTGAAAAATGAAGAAGACAAATCCACTAGATTCGCTGTATTTAACTACACTGGAAACGTGACACAAAAGATCGCCAATAGATTCAAGAAATACGGAGTTTCTGTTGCCTTCAAAACACAAAACACCATGAGTGGACTGCTACACCCCAAGATTGAAGATAATAACCAATTCAATCGATCCGGTATTTACAAAATTAGCTGTGAAGATTGTGACAACTTCTACGTTGGACAGACCGTTAATTTTATAATGAGATTCAAGAACCACATATCAGCATGGAAGAACAACAAACCGGAAAGATCAAATGTAGCAAAACACCTTTTAGAAAATGGCCATTCCCTAAAAACCATAGAAGAAAACCTGCAAATAGTCAAGACATGTAAGAAAGGAAACTTAATGAACGCATGGGAAGAATTACATATATTTAAAGAAAAATGTAAAAACAGGGACAAGTTGATAAACGAACAAGTGAACTTCGATTCCGGCGGAACCTACCAGAATATATTCCCGAACATCCGGTAGCCAGTAATATTTAAGCATGGACGCCATCTTGTTTCCCGGAACTTCCTGCACCAATAGTATTTAAGCAAGGACGCCATATTGATTCTCTCAGTCTCTGATTGGGCCTGATGATGACCGGTGTGACTGGTCGAAATCGATCGCCATTATAAGATCTTTGATATATATTTACCGTCTTGTAAAATATTACAGTATAAGTTTATTTATTTATTTATTTATTTATTTATTTATTTATTTACGGAAATCTCCATTTTACAATTGTACAATATGATAAGTGTAAATATATCGAGTAGTGTTGGAAGACGTTTTATTATTTCAACCTGAATATCAGTACCAGCACGTATAATGCTAATCAAGAAGTTATTTAGTGATGCCAGTCAAGCACAACTAGCATTGAGGTATAGAGATGTTCTCAATCTTTTTGCCTTCTTTATTTTCTTTTGCTTATAGGCCTATGTATAATGTTTTTAACCCATATATGAGTGATGGGTACGATATTTTAAACTTAAATTTATATATATTATTTTTCCTAACAGCCAGAAGCCAAGTGTATTTTTTGTGTTATATTTATTGCAGGTTACTCTAGGCATATGCATTGTAATTAATTAGTTTGTAAGTACTGCTTTATTGTAATTAGGTATTGTACCTCTAATAAAGCAAGAAAATAAATAAATAAATCAAAGTCCACACGAAGATCGCCGACATTTATTTTAACAAGCAGTGTCTTAAAAACAAAGTAACACCTCAGTATGCAAAAATAAAAATGAAAGGAAACTCCATTGCAGCAAAGAAGACTAAGGAACAAGCAGAAATCAAGTATGTAGAAAATATGATCAAACAATTGTATAAAGAAAAAGATGATCTTAGCCTACAATCATACACAGCCCACCTAGAATTTCAAGAGAAGTATGGATTTTTAGCTTGGGAAATGTTACGAAATAGTATCTGATGAGATAGAAGAACTTATGGATATTAAATACAAGAGAGTCAATAGAAAATTAGATAACCTTACGCAAATAGACAAGAAAAATGAAGAAACTAAAGAAGAAAACTCCAACCACAACTTCCAGAAGCGAGTAATCAATTTAACCGACGTGCAGTTCGAAAAAGAAGATATTAAAATACTCGAATATGGACTAAAACACAATTTTGCCATTGATAATAAGAATCAAAAGGACATAGTAGCTACAGATATTGAAGCAAACATTCGGATATTGAAAGATGTAGACCTATGTGCAGTGCGACAAGATATTACTACAGATTTTCCAACTAATATCATGAAATGTACTCAAGAAATGAAAGAAGATATGAAGAAATGAAAAAAAAAATAAAGAAGAAACTTGAAGAAAATAACGCACTTGCAATGAAAGCTGACAAAAGTAATGCTGTAGTAATAATGGACCGAAACGACTACATTAAGAAGACAGAAGATTTTATTCGAGAAAACAATTTTAAAGAATTGAAGAAAGACCCTACAGAAAAATACCAGAGAGAATTATCAGATGTCGTGAAGAAGTGTAATAAAGTAATTTCTGAAGAATGTAGGCCTCGAATGAACATTTTAAACTCAAAAGCACCTGTTATGAAAGGAATTCCAAAGATTCACAAGAAGAATGTACCAATTAGACCTCTAGTGAATTTTAAATCAGCACCAACCTACAATGTTTCTAAGATGCAGTCAAATATTTTGTTTAATGATCTGGAACTACAATACAGACACAAAGTAAAAAATAGTTATGAATTTGTTGATAAAGTCACGAATATTGATATTACCAAAGATAGTAGATTAGTATCCTTCGATATTTCGAATTTATACACTAATGTACCGGTGAATGAAACAATAAATCTTGTAAGATGTAGACTAGAAAACAATGGATTGGAAAAACTTATGTTAACCAACTTGTTACGTTACTGAAGACTGTACTGGACCAGAATTACTTCAGATTCAACAACAAATTCTACATCCAATCAGATGGCCTAGCAATGGGAAGTCCTCTCTCTGCAATAATGTCAGAAGTATTTTTGCAACACCAAGAAGACATTATTTTGGAGCAATTGAAGATGGACCACGATATCCAGTTATATGTAAGATATGTAGATGACGTCCTAATTATTTTCAAAGAAAAGAAAGAAGAAGAAGCAGAGGACATGTTGAAATTAATAAACAGCCACCATAGAAATCTGACATTCACGAGTGAATACGAAGAAGATGGAAAACTCAATTTCTTAGATTTGACAGTAATAAGAAGGGAGAACAAACTGGATTTCACCATATACAGAAAACCGACGCAGACAGACACAACCATTAACAATAAATCCGTCCATCCATTAAGCCACAAGACTGCTGCATTCAGATCAATGTTATATAGAGCATACAAGATCCCCTTGAGTGAGTCCAGCCGCAAAGAAGAAATAGCTACCATCAAAAGTATTGCACGAGCCAATGGATACCGTACTAGCCTCATAGACGAAATGGGAAATAAAATCAAAAGAAAAATAAAGAATCAGAATCGCCTCTACAGCCAGACCACATTGAAAAATGAAGAAGACAAATCCACTAGATTCGCTGTATTTAACTACACTGGAAACGTGACACAAAAGATCGCCAATAGTTTACTTACTTACTTACGAAGCGTCGTCCCGTAGACCACTCACTTGCGGCATGGGATCAGTCAGGAGGCAGTGATACAGACACTGCCATGTCAATTTAAATTAGATTCAGCTAAGTTTGGCTCATTTTACTTGTGTAGCACGGAATGACTAAGGATAGGTCTAGGTTAGGTTTGGAGTTTATTCTGTCAGAAATTCTTCTAGGTTGTAAAAACACCTGTCAATGAGATACTTTTTTAATTCACTTTTGAGTTTTGAAAGTTTACGAATCGAAGTGATGTGAGGTGGGATTTTATTAAAAAACTTAGGTCCGAGAAATCCAGGCTTATTTTCCAGTAATCTAAGGTTGTGATTTACAGAGGTTCTGTTGTTTCTGAATCTGGTGTTATAGCTATGATGAACAGGAACGTTAGTGAAACTGTT
This sequence comes from Neoaliturus tenellus, assembly GCA_030545055.2. Taxonomy (NCBI): domain Eukaryota; kingdom Metazoa; phylum Arthropoda; class Insecta; order Hemiptera; family Cicadellidae; genus Neoaliturus; species Neoaliturus tenellus. The sequence continues at coordinate 35,932,830 of CM061536.1, read as the reverse complement.
ATTAATTGCAAAAATGACTATTTCATAAATAAAAAGAGAAGGCACAGTTAGTATTTGAAGATTTTGAAAAGCAGGTTTACAATGGTCCCTAGGATGCAGGCCATAAATGTACCTGATCGCCCTCTTCTGCAGCTTAAAAATTATTTCAAGATTTTATTTTGATGAGTTGCCCCACAAAACTATGGAGTAACTGATGTGAGATTCTATTAGACTAAAATAGACTAGCCTAGCTAACTCTACACTGCCCAACCTGGCAATGTTCCGGAGAACATACAGACCGGCCGAGAGCCTGTTCCTGAGATGGAGGATTTGTTCATCCCAGGTCAGCCCATCGTCCAATCTCACTCCCAGAAAACTGACTGATTTGGCGTTGGAAAGCTGACTGTCACCTATCTCTTGGTGTGGAAACTGTGAGAGTTTTGAGTTTTGCCGTTGTCTTGATTGGATGAAAATGTAATTGGTCTTGGAAGGATTGAGAGAAAGCTTTAGTTCGGAAAAGTATTGAGCCAGTTGGTTGACTTTAATATATGAATCCATTTCAAGCTTTGTTTGATCGAGGTTTTTGGTGAAAAGGGTGGTGTCATCGGCATACACGACCAAGTCTTCCTCAGGAAGGGAAAGGCAAATATCGTTTATATATACTAAAAACAGTAGGGGGCCCAGGATTGAGCCCTGGGGCACCCCACTTTCAACCTTACTTGAATCAGAAACGAATGAGGACCTGTGTCCTTTGGAAGACAAATGTTGGATTTCAGTGACCTGTGACCTGTCTTTAACATAATTTGAAAGCCAAGCGAGGGAAATTCCAGTGATGCCCAAGGAAGCCAATTTCTCAACTAGGATGTCAGGTACAACACAGTCGAATGCCTTGGACAGGTCTGCAAAGCATCCGACTATGCTGCCCCCGCCATCCATGCAGTCGAGACAATCGGAGAAGAACTGAATGAGAGCTGATTTTGTTGACCTTCCCTTCCTGAATCCGAACTGTCTGGTGAAAAACAGGGAGTTTGACTCCAGGTACAGCGTAAGCCGATCACACACGACCTTCTCAAGAACTTTGGAGAAAGAAGACAGGAGTGAGATTGGACGATAGTTGCCGACCTCTTCCTTGTCCCCCTTTTTGTGGATTGGTTTGATTTTTGCGGTTTTGAAGATTTGAGGGAAAATCCCAGAATCGAGAGAGCTGTTAATGATGTGGCAAAGAGGATGAGCCAATTCCCCCGCACAGAACTTGATGGTTTTCATGGAAATCCCATCAAGCCCGCTGGAGGTCTTAGGCTTCATATTTGAGATGATTTTCAAAATTTCATCGGAGCTGCACTTTTTAAAAGCTGTGAAGTTTTGATCGCTGTTTCTGGGAAAGCCAGAAAAACTTAAAGTTTGCATGTCGGAATGAATGTGTGAAGAGATGTTTGAAAAGAAGTTGTTCATAATGCTGCTGACGGTTCTGGGATTTTTTATTTGCATGTCGTCTGTTCTTATTGTGATGTTGCCAGGAGGTTCCTTAAGGGCACCTCTGGTTTTGTTGATGATGTTCCAGGCCTCGATCGATCTGTTCCCGGAACTTACAAATCTAGTTAATAGATTCAAGAAATACGGAGTTTCTGTTGCCTTCAAAACACAAAACACCATGAGTGGACTTCTACACCCCAAGATTGAAGATAATAACCAATTCAATCGATCCGGTATTTACAAAATTAGCTGTGAAGATTGTGACAACTTCTACGTTGGAGACCGTTAATTTTATAAAGAGATTCAAGAACCACATATCAGCATGGAAGAACAACAAACCGGAAAGATCAAATGTAGCAAAACACCTTTTAGAAAATGGCCATTCCCTAAAAACCATAGAAGAAAACCTGCAAATAGTCAAGACATGTAAGAAAGGAAACTTAATGAACGCATGGGAAGAATTACATATATTTAAAGAAAAATGTAAAAACAGGGACAAGTTGATAAACGAACAAGTGAACTTCGATTCCGGCGGAACCTACCAGAATATATTCCCGAACATCCGGTAGCCAGTAATATTTAAGCATGGACGCCATCTTGTTTCCCGGAACTTCCTGCACCAATAGTATTTAAGCAAGGACGCCATATTGATTCTCCCAGTCTCTGATTGGGCCTGATGATGACCGGTGTGACTGGTCGAAATCGATCTCCATTATAAAATCTTTGATATATATTTACCGTCTTGTAAAATATTACAGTATAAGTGTAAATATATCGAGTATGATGTATCAATGGTTGAAACCCCCTCCACCTGTCTACTGTACATTAGAAAGTATCAGTTAGATAAAGCAGTCCAGTCTGGGATGTCCACAAGCCAACATGTATGTTCCAAGTGTAACCTAAATAGAGTTCTACTATTTGTCAGTTATTAAGTGTATTTATATACCTTCCACATCGTCCACCTCAAGGATACATTACTGGCGACGATAAAATGTGTTTAAATGAACTAAAAAACAATTAAATACAGAGTAAGTGTACAAATTAAAAAAGTGAAAGTTGCTGGGTGAGTCTCCATTTTGTTACTGTCTAGTTCTCACAGTCTGAAACTGTGTGTCTCTCAAAAATTTGAAAAATGTCTAAAGCACCAATTTTTAATCCTGACGAGGAAGATTTTTCTTTGTACATTGAAAGACTAGAACTGTATTTTAAGATCGAAAAAATTGATGATGATCTGAAGAAAAGTTATTTATGTGTGAATTTACAACCTAGTATTTATGCTGATCTTAAATCGTCGTTAAGTCCTATTGAATTTTCCAAAGCCACTTATAAGCAGTGTACTGAAGCTTTAGGGAAAAAATACACTAAAGTCAAGAAAATAATTTCGGAGCGTTATACTTTTAATTCTAGAAAGCAAAAAGTCGGGGAATCGATTACCGACTACATAACAGTGATAAAAACTCTAGCCAATTCATGTAGTTTTGGATCATTCTTTGACAATGCTTTGAGAGATCGTCTAGTGTCCGGACTGTTGAATACAAATATAGTCAGTCGTCTTTTGTCAGAAGCGGACACAATGACATTTGAAGATGCTTGTAAAATAGTTTTTGATATGGAGGCCGTGGAGAGATCAACAAAGATTATCTCGGGAAATGACGTCACTACCAACTACGCCACACAGAGGAGTCGAAAGCCCACGTCACAGTCATGGAGGACCAATCAGCGAGCCCGCTCCCCTTCCCCCGTCTCTTCGAGGAACGCTTCGCCTTACTACAAGCAACGCTCCTCATCAGCTGGTCGACTACGTCATCATCGCACCGGACGGAAGTCCCCATCCCGAAATAGATCTCCGTCTCCCCGCAGCCGTCTTGCGTCTGACCTGCCCTACTCCAGGAAAACGTGTCATTATTGTTTTAAAAGACACAATCCGCGGGATTGCCCCGCCAGGAACTGGATTTGTCATAAGTGTGGTAAGAAAGGTCATGTCTCTGATTTTTGTTTTAATGCTAACTTTGTCAATATGTCAAATTCCTTTCATGTGGCTGGTCCCTTATCTGTAAGTTTACAAGTAAATGGTACTCCTACTGACTGGCTAGTAGATACCGGCAGTGGAATAAGTCTGATCAGTGTAAACTTAGCAAGAAAATTAAATCTATCGAAACTGTCTCCCTTTTTAGGCTTGATAAGAGGTGTCAATGGTCAAAATTTAAACATTTTAGGCACCTGTCAAGTTGAGGTTAAACCACTAAATCAAAACAAGTTTCATTTATTGAATGTAATTGTTGCTGAACAGCTGTCATGCCCTGCTATTTTGGGAAGAGATTGGTTATCAGTACTGTCCCCCAACTGGACTGATGTGTTATCAGAGAATTTGTCTATTGCCGAGAGTTATCCAGTAAATTATACAGCCGATAAAGAGGGTAATAGTCAAGCTGAGTCAAAATGTAAATCAGATGTAATTGTAAATTTAGAAAAAAGTTACCCTAACGTTTTTTCAAAGAAAAACAATGATTTACCTATCAAAGATTTCAAGGTTAGTGTAAATCTGAAAGATAATGTTCAACCTGTTTTCCTCAAAGCGTATACTGTTCCCTATGCCCTACGCGATGAAGTATGTAATGAATTGTCTAGATTAGAATCTGAGGGAGTTATAAGTAAAGTCAGTCATGCAGATTGGAGTAGTCCTAGGGTCTGTGTCCCTAAAGCAAATGGTAAGTTGCGTATGTGTGTTGATTTTAAGACTACTCTGAATAAACACTTAAAAGTAGATCAACATCCAATCCCGACCCCAGATGACATTTTCAATAAGTTTGTGGGATGCAATGTCTTTTGTCGTTTAGATCTTTCCCAGGCTTATTTACAACTTGAAGTCAATGAAACAAGTAAGCCGTTACTGGTTGTCAACACTATTAAAGGTTTGTATATGTACAATCGTCTCCCTTTTGGATTAGCTTCTGCTTGTGCAATTTTTCAATCTGTCATTGAGTCAATCTTATCTGGGTTGAATCAGGTTGCACCTTATCTGGATGATATTTTAATCGGAGGTAAGGACTTCAGTGAGTGTCAACAGAATTTGCATAATGTCCTATCGCGTCTAGAAACGTACAACGTCAAGTTAAATGTGGAAAAGTCTGAGTTTTTTGTGAAATCAATTGTATTTCTTGGATTCGAGCTGTCAAGTACAGGTAAAGCCCCGTCTGCAACAAAAGTGCAGCAGATATTGTCCATTCCGCCTCCCACTAATCTAACTGAGTTAAAGTCATTTGTGTCTATGTTTAATTATTATAGAAATTTTATACACATGTGCCCTGACCTGCTTGAACCATTCCATAGGTTAATGAGGAAAGATGAACCTTTTGTCTGGTCATCTGAGTGTGAATTAGCTTTTGTTAAATGCAAAACTGCCCTGTCCGAAGCAACTATGTTAGTTTTATATGATCCTACTAAAGAACTATTGTTGTCAGTTGATTCAAGTTCATTTGGCGTCGGAGCTGTATTGAGTCCAATTATAGATAATAAAGAGTATCCGATCGCATTTGAAAGTGCCACTCTAAATTCCGCTCAAAAGAACTATTCACAGCTAGAAAAAGAGGCACTAGCTTGTATTTTTGGTCTTAGGAAATTCCACAAGTATTTGTGGGGAAGAAGTTTTACAATCTGTACCGATCATTTGCCACTGAAAAGTATTTTGGGTGAGAACAAAAGAATACCCACTTTAGCTTCTTCAAAGCTTATCAGATGGGCAACTATATTGTCAGCTTATCAGTATAAGATTATTCATAAGAAAGGCACTCTGATACCACATGCCGATGCCTTGTCCCGGTTGCCTAGTTCTGATCTTGTACAAGATGAAAATTCTTTCTTTACTTACCTCTCTACTCCTTTAATATCTAATGAGGAAGTATGTGTAGAAACTAAGAAAGATAAGGTTTTGTCAAAAGTAATTCAATTTGTTCAAAATGGCTTTCCAAAAAATGTGCCTAACGAGTTGAAAGTGTATTCTAAAAATAGTCATTGCTTAAGTGTTCACAACGGATGTTTATTTTTTGGATGTAGAATTATTATTCCTGAATCACTAAGACATAAAGTGTTAGATGCAATTCACTTTAGTCATGCTGGTATTACAAGGTCTAGATTATTTGCTAGATCATATGTTTGGTGGCCAACCCTAGATAACGATCTGTGTCGAGCTATTTCTAATTGTAAGATTTGTCAATCACATCAGAACAAACAGAGAAATCAGTTCCGTGTTCCATGGCCTAAGCCCAAGTGCCCTTGGGAGAGAGTACACCTAGATTTATTTGATTTTCGTAACAATAAGTATTTGATAGTATGTGATTCCTACTCAAAGTGGATTGAGTGCTTTGTTTTAAGACACAAAAGTGATTTTAGAGCAGTTTTAGGCAAACTAGCTGAGGTGTTTTCTAGGTTTTCATTTCCCCAAACCATTGTATGTGATAATGGCCCCCCATTTAGCTCTCAAAACATGAGAGATTTTTGTGAAAGAAAGAACATAAAACTAATGTTTTCTCCACCTTATTCACCTCAGTCAAAAGGGTTTGCTGAGCGTTCAGTCCAAACGTTTAAGATTATGTTATCTAAGTTTTATCTGTCCCATAGAAATAGTAATCTTCAACCAGAACAAATGCTACTTGATTGTCTTTTTGCATATCGCTCTACACCATCCTCTGTAACAGGTAAATCTCCAATGGCTATGTTACTTACTTTTGACCCTAATACTCCACTGTCTCCTTTGAAAAAGAATGTTAAGTTTAAGCTTGAAACCAAACAGCCTAAGAAATTTAATGGACACAATCGTAAAGAGAGGAAAACTCATGTAATTCCAAACTATAATGTAAATCAATATGTGTGGGTAAATTTAAACCGTAAATCAAAGCAATCAGGAAATTATGTTGTAGGTCAAGTGGTAGAAAAAATAAGTAAGACCATTTATCGAGTGAAAGTGTTGTCCGATGAAACTTGTCACAGAGTTCATGTAAATCAACTTAGAGAATATTACGTACCTATGGAATATACCAAACCTAAACCTGAACCCACAAAGACCTCAACCAAAACACCTTCACCTAGAAAACCGCCAAGTCCTGCTCGACTATCTCCTGTGCATCCACAAAGTGTGCAAAGACGGTCACACAGTCCTAGATCACCTCCTGTTAGCCCACATCAAACCACAAGTCCACTTACTACTCCTTATGGACCACATCAGCAAATGAGCAGCAAAGGAAGGGTGATCAAGCCTACAAAAAGGTTTACTTTTTCTGAGTTTGATTAGTTTGTTTTTTAATTGTTTTAGTTTTATGTTTGAAGTTTATTTGTAACTCAATCCTTTTTTATTTGAAGATAAATTACACTTTAATCAATTGAGTTAATTTTACTTTATTGTGTTATTTTTTAATTGGTTCATTAATGTAACTTGTACTTAACTTACACATGGGAGGGTAGTGATGTATCAATGGTTGAAACCCCCTCCACCTGTCTACTGTACATTAGAAAGTATCAGTTAGATAAAGCAGTCCAGTCTGGGATGTCCACAAGCCAACATGTATGTTCCAAGTGTAACCTAAATAGAGTTCTACTATTTGTCAGTTATTAAGTGTATTTATATACCTTCCACATCGTCCACCTCAAGGATACATTAGAGTAGTGTTAAATCATAAATAAATCATAAATCATTTATTAGCCATTGAACAAAAGTAATAGGCCGTGTCACAATAGAGCAGGTTACTTAAACTAAAAAGTCCTTTGCACAACAAAAAAACTCATCTACATTATAGAATGGGTAATTCAGCAGGTTGCTCTTAAGTTTATTCCTAAACTGGTTGTAAGGAAGGTCCTTGAGAGAGCTAGGAAGCCCATTATACATCTTTAAACCTGATGTTGGAAAACAGTTCATAGCCTTAGACAACCTTAGCCTAGGTACATCAAGTTGAGTTCCATTTCTAGTTACATAAGGGTTACGGGAACTAACAGGAGAAAACTCATGGACATTCGACTTAATACTACAAATACAAGTGTAAATATACAAATTGATAATTGTGAGTATTCCAAACTGCTTAAAAAAAGGCTTACAGTGTTCTAAGGGTCCCACCCCAGCTAGAATTCTAAGAGCTTTCTTTTGTAATATTAAAATTATTGATACTGAAGAGCAATGACCCCACAACTTAATGCCATATGCAATATGACTATTAAAAAAAGCAAAATAGGCCAACAACAAACAATCAAAAGGTAATAATTCATGTTATGTTGTTATTATAATGTACACATTGATGTAAATGGCCCTGACCGTTGGTTAATAAATAAATAAATAAATAAAAGGTACATTATGTTTCAATTTCCTGAACAGGAACAAGGTCCTAGCCAGTCTTTTACATAGTTTGTCAATATGACTATTCCAAGTTAACTTGGAATCAATCGTGAAACCAAGCAAGTTAACATTGTTATCAACATAATCAACTAGGTCTAACTTTGCTAATGCAAAATACATTTCTTGGGTCTTGCTGACATTTAAAGCTAATCTGTTTGAGCAGAACCACTTAGACACTTCACTAAAGCCTAGCTCCATACTCTCAATAACAATATCAAGTTTCTTACCACTAGCTACTAGGGTCGTATCGTCAGCGAAAAGAATGGACTGACATTGAACGGATGCAGGCAAGTCGTTAATTAGGATTAAAAAGAGGAGGGGACCCAATCCCGAGCCCTGGGGGACCCCGTGATTAACTCTGAGAGGTTGAGAGATGAGTCCATTAAGAGACACAACCTGGTATCGGTCGATAAGATATGACCTAATTATTGCGAGAGTACGGTCCCTCACACCATACTTTTCTAGTTTGCCAATCAGAATTTCCGAGGAGACGCAGTCAAAAGCGCGCGATAAATCACACAATTTGACTGCTGTCACCCCACCAATTTCAAAACTACATAGCACAGCAGACACCAACTGCTCAACAGCGTCGCCAGTACTCAAACTCTTTCTAAAACCATATTGGTATGGGGTGAAGAGACCATTACTTTCAAAATACCTACCTAACTGCATATTAATTACACTTTCAAAGATTTTAGCGAAAACCGGTACAATAGAAATCGGTCTGTAACTCGACATAGCATCTGACTCTCCTTTTTTATAAACAGGAATAGTTTTAGAAATCTTTAGAGTATCAGGGAAAACCCCCATGTAAAGACATAGATTCAAAAGATAGGCTACTACTTGAGCAATTGGTACAATTGAGTGTTTCAATAACTTTACTGACATACCATAATAATCAGTACTTGTGGAATTCTTAAATTTATGAACAATATTGATAATATCTAAGGCTGAGACATTAGACCAAGACAAGCAGGAAACAGGTTCAATGACTTCGGGGCCCTGGAACGCATCGACACCAGACACTGGGGCTAGAGGAACTGTTTTTACAATATTCTCAACAGATTCCAAAAAATAACTATTCAGTTCGTCCGGTGAACATGCAGGCTGTCGACGGCTGACCACAAAATCAAAATCATCAAAATCAAAATCAAATCGTTTATTTTTGCCATATCACAATACATAGCATTGGCAATTGTCAAAATTAGCCTAAAAAAAAGGCTGCGGTCAAATGAATGAGGCTATAAGAGAGAAATCACACAGTACAATGGTATAGGCCCAAATTACCTATTAGGTCTAACAGTCATTAACTATAAATCTACATCTTAATAAATATAACAATAGTAACAACAACAAAATTCAATGTTATTTAACAGACGAATAAAGTTCTGAGAAGTTTAACAGTTGACAAACACACAGCAGTGTCCTGTTTAATGACGTTCCACGCAGCACGACAAGGGTTTGCAGCTTGACCAATGAAGTCAGCATTCATCTGTCTTCTAGCTTCAGAGAGTCCGACACGGAACTTGTTCTTAATTAAGGCATAGAGCTCCTTGAGTCTATCGTTATTACTAGGCATCTTACTCAAACAGTCACCAAGAAAAAGACGGTATTTTCTTAACCGCTCTAGTTCAGGTGTGAGGACAATCCTCTTCTTTGTCCTATTGGTTTTAGAGACGTTAGTTTTAGTTCTACCATTACGTTTGCTCCGGGAAAGAGGAAAGCAAATCTGGTAGAGATCACAGAATTCACTAAAAAATGTGTTAAAAGCTAGCTCAGGTGAGGAAACACTGTAAACATTGGTCCAATCAATTTCACTAAGTTTTCTCACAAATAAATCAAGTCTTACTGATGTAATAGGTCGATAAGGTGGTTCATTGAGCGAACTCCCACATTTGTCCCTAGGCCCACTGATAGTACCCTTTTTGATGTCTATGGAAACCCAATCCTTAAGGCTAAAAAATACATGCTTATGGTCAGAAATACTGTAGTCACTTACTTCAGAGCTGTATCTCCAACTTTCGATGTCCGTCAAAACAGTATCAAGGGGAGAATCCCCTCTTGTCGGCTTGTCAATACTAAAATATACATTGAAACTACGCAGAAGATTTCTCAATTCCAAAGCTTCGTTAGGATGAGTTAGTGGGTTAACATTGTGGTCAGTGGCAATCACAATGTAGAAACCCAAGGTTAAAAGAAATTCTAAACAGTTCTCCAACAAAAGGAAAAATCGACTCATGCTACCGCTAGGAGACCGGTACATAGAGATTATCACAATGGATAGACCTTTTAGAATCACACCTGTAAGCTCGCAATTTTTTCTTCGCAAAAATTGTTCAGATCGAGAGGTAGAAAGTCTAATCTGTTGTTAAGGTAAATACAGACACCACCCCATGGGGAGACTCGACAAAATTTACTAGCTAAGGTTAGATCACTTAAAGCAGAAAAATAATCAGTCTCTGCATCGACGAGCCAATGCTCAGATATACAGAGTGCATCGATACAACCTTCCTCACACAGTAGTTCCAGTTCGGGTATTTTATTCCTAAGGCTTTGAACATTAATCGCACAGAGTTTGAAATCTGCAACACTCGAGTCTACTTTTGAGGTTTCCCTAAAAAAGTTCGAGAGGGAAAAAAGTCAGAACGCGCAGACCTATTAGGTTTTGGAATGAATTTCTTTACCAGGGTGCCCACTGGCCAAAAAGAATTAACTAGTACTTTGGAGGTTAGTCCTTTGTTCTCCACCACTTGAATTTTGACAGTATATAGTCACTACGTGTATCTCAGTGCAGTGTATATTCACTCCAATCAACATAACTTCACCAGAAGAGAGGCCTTTCATGGATATGAAACAAGACGGAAAGCTGAACTGGACGTGCCCTATCGAAGACTTGCAAAGGTTAAAGAGGCCTTTCCCACAATGGCGATAAAGATTTTTAATCACCTTCTGTCAACATTAAAGACTCTAGAATCGAGGTGCTTCGCCACCAGGCTTAAAAAGTGGCTCAAGACCAAGCCCTTCTACAGTTTGCAGGAATACCTGGAGGAGGATACCACAGGTATATAATACTCATCCACCGCCATGCATGCAACATGTAAACAGTTAGATTTTATTTTTTATTCCATCAAGGAAGCCTTTTTTGGTTTTTAGTAATGTGACGCAACCTTTCCGGCTCTGCTGGTCTCGGTGAAGGAGGAGGTAATTTCAGGCCTCAAGGTGACTGTAGGCCAGGGCTAGGTGAGCCGCATCCCATAAGAGCAATCAATGGTGTCACTTTCTGCGACATCCATGGATGTCGCCCACCGGCAAGTGTTGCCAACAAAACAGCAAACAACAATCGTTCTCGTTTGCGTTGGGAATTTTTTGTCTCAACAATTACTAAAATAATGGATTTCAAAGCAAAATAGGGTAGAATTTATGGTTTTAGATTTACCTTGATTGATAATTTGTAATTTGGTCATTACCTAATGGTTTGTTATCAACTAATAATCCAAATTTAAAATAGAGTAATATGGTGTCGTTTAGATAAATATCGTACCCATGGCAAGACTGCTTCATTCGCGTTTTCAATCAGCTGTGTAATGGTAAATATTATAACGTAACTTGACTTCCATTTTAGTTTAGACGCTTCATATCCGGAACACAAAAAAAGGTATTCGGCTGACCTGGGGCCCAATTTTTCAATCGAGTGAGTAGTGAGTTGGTGAGTTGGCTTGTTATCAAAAAAATTTCATCCACTCTAATAGGTAAATGAGAATGAATGTAATTTTTAAGGTCTTTTAAAACTTGCGCATCCAGTAATTAATATTTTTCATCAGTATTTCAAAGGATAGTTTTATTCACCATTGTCAATATATGTATAAAAATGTAATTTGTACAGAAAATCTCACCAACTCACCCGTTTTCACTTACCTAACAAATCGGTGGTGAGTGGTTTGGGTGAGATAATCTCAAGTGAAGTTGAAAATTCTTCTTCTTAATCTTGATCTTAACAGGAAATAAGTCTATTTGTCAATAACAACTTCCATAATTTTCAAATCGTCTAGGTTTACGTTAGTTAAACAGCCTAAAATGTATATTAATCCTTACAATTGTGTAATTAAACATTAAAAATAAAATAATGGTGTAATTATGTTTTAAATATAAAAATACAAGTCATTTAGAATCTTTAAATTAATAGAACTGGCAATATTTAATGGTGTTATTATTTTGATGGTTGAAACCGGATGCTAATACAAACTTAAATTTTACCATCTCGAGCCAGTCGGTAAGGAGCAAACTGGTGAGATGTAACTCACGACTCGATTCAAAAATTGGGCCCCTGGGAAGAAGTTATGCTTCTTCATTTACAGACCTTGCTACAGCCTCCCAAAGATTCTATGTTATCCTTAAGGACAAGAAGCTTCCTTGCTTAAGGAGATTTTTTTTAGCTACTGAAATGAACAAAAATCAGCTGATAGTTGTATATATAAACCAATGTGTTAAACCATTGACTATTAATATAGTATCTAAAGTCAATGGTTAAATCTTTAACCTGTATCATTGTATTTCAAGTAATTTAGACCTAAGCACAGCAGCAGCTTCCTTCGGACTGGCGAGTGAGCGAAGCGAACGAGCTCGTCTAAAATGTAAGATGGTGAGTGAGTGGAGCGAATGAGCTCTGTTTGAGAAAAGAATGTGATGCTTAATAATTTTACCGAGTGTAAGCTCGGCCCCCCTGGTACTATAAATTTAAAGAAACATTTACAGCCATAATCCTAAGCTTCGCGGATGACACTGTTGTGATAGGCAAAAACAAGGAAGCAACGAAAGCTCTTTATGATATGACCAATAATCTTTTTAATAGTACAGGATTGTAAAAGAGTGCTTTAGAGGTGAAATACCTATTTAAACGGTATTGTTAAGTATTATGTAAATTAAAATTAAATCTTCTAGAATCTTTCGTATAGTAAAGAACTGGTAATCCGCTTTGTTTCATGATATTTTAATCTTTTGATAAGGGGATTTTGCCCCTAAGAGCTACTAGTTTAAATTCTAATCAGTTAAAAATTTTACAGTATATATAGTATGCTAACATTTAGTCAGGTGATTATCCTTTCACAATTATGAAGGCGTTGATATCGTTGCCATGACAACTTCTTTAAATGTCACGATTGAATGAATGTAAACAAATATGACTTGAAACTGTCGTCTCTAAACTCAAACTCAACTAACCATACTGTATGTACCTTAAAAACAATTCATTAAATTTTTGGGAGCATTAAAAATGTGTAGCACTATTTAAACTAATAAAGAGTAGTTTGAAAGTGGCAATGCGTTTAAAAATATCGTTTGCTAGAGAAGTGGATCATAAAGACATAGTTAGTTGTGTAAGCTGGAATACTCCTGAAGAGATTGTTTCATGCGGGTCAGTAAGTAGTGACAATTATTCAGTAAAATGATCAAAATCAAAGGCACAGTTTCATATGGCGCCTTATTCACTACTATCGAATGAAAATATTTATAGTTCCTACTTACTTAGGCCTACTTTACACTTCAGTAGTCACTGCCGGGAGTGGTTAAGATGATTGGGAGATCGTCAAAACTTTTTCACTTTGAATATGGCGAGAAGCTATTAAAATGACTGCAAACGTCATACCAGTCAGAACTATTCCAGGCAGGTCCCAGGACGGAAACCACAGCCAACACTGTCGGAGTGAGTATGAAATCCTTGCACATGTCCTGGGATCTTGCCCGTTCAACGAAAATTTAATAAATGCCAGACATCACAGAGTTAGATCAATGATCACCGAATCCCTCCGACGACTTAAATTTAATGTCTTTTAAGAGGTTCATGGCCTTTCAGAAAACGGGGGCACAAGAAGAATTGACATTATAGTAATTAAAGAGGGATCAAAACTAGGCACTATTATGGAACCAACTATCAGTTTCGAAAAAAAAAAAACAAAAACCAACCACAAGATGTACAAAACCAAAAAAAAAAAAAAAAAAATCTATACCCCAACAATACAATATTATAAAGAAAAATATGACTTAGAAAATATAAACATTATTGGAATACTAATTGGAGCAAGAGGAACTATACCAAAATCATTTGTGACTTTTTGCAAACAATTCGGACTCTCGACCAAAATTATTTTCCAAATTTCAAGTAGGCCTAGTGTTTTAAAAGATTTCATCAAAATTTTGAGACACCATCTATATTCAAATGTTTAGGTTTAGGCTACATCAAGTTCTAAAATATCTAATTTTTTCAAGCTTTATAAACTTTAAGAAAATTACATAGTATTCTTTGTTTTAGTTTAATAGCAACCCTAAATGTTGGGAAGTAAGTAATTCTGTATTGAATAAGATATATAGCCTATGTAACATAATTTAGGCTATATTAACAAAACTAATAACATTCCTAATAATAATGACAAAAATCTTCACAAAATAACCTACGTAGAATATAAGAACAACTAAACTTATCCACGGTATGTACGGTATCTTACTTAAATGTGGGCTACTCTCGCATTTTTAAACTTTCCTGGGCATAGGGTGGTCCTTCATGCTAATGGAGATTATATTAGGTTAATGTTAGTTTGTTATATTGGAATAAATTTTGTGAAGATATATTTTGTATTTGGCAATAATTTTAATTAATTAATTAAATTAATTTAATTTTAATTATTTTTTTTAATTAATAATTTTAACCCTATTCAAACGTTAGACTTGTATAGACTATTAATACATCTTTTCATTTGATAGTATATATATATCGTATGGCTCATTTAGCCAGCCACCAAGGTTTAAGAATAAGAAAATAAATTCTGCTGTGCAGAATTTGATAGTAGTGTAGGCGTTTTATGAAACTGATCCCAAAATCAATAAAAGTGAAAGACGGTTCAATAGGCTGAATATAGGGTTCATATATTAGACAGCAATGTCTAACTCTTTGCGGATGACACAACATTGTTCGCAAGGGGCTCAAACTATGCATTAGCCTATGGAGATAGAGTCAAATGAAAAAGCAAACAATTTGGCAGCTTTCTTTTCTTCAAACAAATCTATATATATAATTCCGTAAGCGAATCGGTCCCCACGAAATATCTCGAGTTAGGAGAAAGATAGGGCAACGTATTATGGCTCATTTTAAAGCTTGAGAGCCAAGGACGCAAGGAAAAATAGCAGAATTATCAAAAGTTACCTGGGCTTTGCCCCATTGGTCCGTGAAATTCCAATGTTAATCTTATGGGGAGGAGATTTTTAGATCTACACGTGTGATTAAGCAGATGTTCCAGTGAGTATTTTATATTAACTGAACAACTCAGCTGTTTACGTTGAGTTAAGATAACCTTAATTATAACTTTTTAAATTGGGCATTGCACTATAAAAAAAAGAAAAACACCAATAGTCATGGAAAAATTACGAATCCACAGTGTATTTCTTCTTCGTGGCCACATGTATGACATTTAGTATATAATCAGGACTGAATACTAAAATGATTTTGTTTCTTGAATAGACCACAATTAAAAGATGCTTAACCTTGATACAGTTAATTAGTATAATAGTTAATATATTGTCTTTACTCAGTGAATGACGTTTAGTTATTATGTTACTGTTTTACATTTTAGCTATATTTAATGGTTAGAGTTAAATCGTTTTACTAAAGTGTGTGGTTATTTTCGACTAAATATTGTAAACTAACCTCTGCGTGAGGAACATTTAGTTTGATTCATTCTCTACTTCTTTCTTTACGTAGGTAGTATGGAAACAACCAATACCCGTTAACCCATACAGACGGGGACCTAGGCCCTATTCATGTAAATAACAGTGTGTGAAAACAAACAATATATAAATCAATGTTTTCATTGAACAAACAGACAAAACGTACAACAATCATAGCACGAGGGATGTCGATGGAACGTGGGGTAGGACGCATGGGGGTACATGTACATTGGGAGCATGTTGGGGCATGGGTGGATATAAAGGGCATGGGGGTACGTGGAAGAATGGGGGAGGCATGGAGGACAGGGGGCAAGGGGGCTCGGGGAGGAACGGCGGTCATGGGGGTACAGTAGTATGGGGGAAACAGGGGCCAAGGGGCCATGGGAGAAGGGGGGCGCGGGAGCATGGTAGGGTACAAGGGGCAAGATGGGCTTTGGTGGTATAGGGGTAGTTGGGCTTGGGGGGCATGGAGGCACAGGGAAGAACGGTGGGCATGGGGGCACGGGAGCAAGGGAGAGTATGGGACAGAGGAGACACGGGGCATAGGGGTACGGGTGTATGGGACGTAGGGGGGGGGGGGGGGGCCGAGAGGTATGGGAGGGTACCAGGGGCACGAAAGGCTTTGGTGGCACAGGGATAGTTGGACATAGGGGAGGCTTGGGAGTGAAAGGGGACATGGGGGAGGCATGGGAGACATAGGGGCACTGGGTAAAATGGCGAGTATGGTGGCACTGAAGCATGGGGGAAACGGGGGCCAAGGGGAGCCATGGGGGTGCGGGGGCATGGAAGGGTACAATGGCCAAGAGAACCTTTGGTAGCATAGGGATACAGGGAAGAATGTTTTTAAACACAGGGAGGATGGGGACAGAGTGGAACCACTGGCATGGGGGGAACAGGAGCTTGGTGTGAGGGGGCGGGGAGCATGGGAGGGTACCAGGGGCATGAGGGGCTTTGGTGGCACATTGGTGCAGTTAGACAGGGGGGCACGGGGGATATATGGAAAAGGCTTGCTGGACATAGGGGGCATGGGAAAGAATGGCGGACATGGGGGCACAGGAGCATAGAGGCGGGAGGGGCGCGAGGTGGTACGGGTGGTGCGGGGACATGGGAGTCACACGGGTCCCTGGCACATATGGGGGCACTAAGCACGGGTCATGCGGGGGAACAGAGGACATGGGGAAACGAGGAGCTGTGGATCGGGCACAGGGACATGGAGGCACAGGGCTTCAGAATACAGTGGTGTACAGGATTAATAGGCTAATAACCATTTTGTCATAATGTATTGAAGTATTTTATTTATTTGAGTTACGAACTCATCACATGGTTAAGGTTAAAACTATTTTTATTGCGTCCGGCAGTTTAGTAGTGTAATGAATTTTCATTTTTCCACAAAATAGACTACTGTACGTAATACAAGGAAAGTTATTGTTTCATTGCTGATTTGATACCACCAATAAGTTCTATAAAGATTAAGGTAATATTTTATAAGAAAATTCAAGAGTGTAAATTCACAGTATGGCTTGAGAAGAATCACAACTGTGCAAGGAGGTGATGAATTCAAACTTACTTTTGGAGATAGCAGCACCAATTACACTTTTAGGGGCCTTTGCCCCTACAAGCCCCTAGTTGAAATTAAATTGTTAAAAACACGGTAAAAAATTACATGTGTATCTATAAATAGCACAGAAATTTTTTTTTTTTTAAATAATAGGACTCCGAACTTATTTATTTGAGAGGACCAAATCAAAATCTCAAGAAGTGCAGACTTCCTAGTGGTGAGATTGGATAATAGACTGGGTTGGGAAGAGCAAGTTAGGAAGTTGGAGGGGTAGCTGGCCCGAGGAGTCTTTGTCCTGCAAAGGATAAGGACCTTTGGAAGTCTTGATCTTTCCAAACTTGTTTATTTTGGGTTAGTCGAACAACACATTTCTTATTGAATTATATTGTTGGAAGCTGGAAAGAAAAACCGTGACCAGATCTTTGTCTGGCCAAAAAAGGCAATTCGAACAACTTTAGGAATCTCATTTCACTTCAAACTAGCTGCAGAAATGCATTCAAAGAACTTGACCTTCTCAGTTTCTTCATTATATATCTTCGACTTAGTTTGTTACATAAAATCCCAAAATATCATAGCAATCTTCAAAAATCACAACTACAACACCCGGAAAAAGGGCATACCGGTACATGCAATCCAACACAGATTAACCGCCTTTGAACATAAACCAGACTATATCGGAATGAAAATGTACCAGGCCTTGTCAGAAAAACTACTAGAAATACAAAAAAAGAAAATTTAAATCAGAAGAAAAAAATACTTGGTGGAAATTAGTTTTTACGGCGTTGACAGTTACCTCAATGGTAACAATACTATATAATTTAGGCCGAGTTATTCTAAGTTTCTAATCTTGACTATCCAATTCCTTACGGCAAAGGATCACGGATGGAAACATCATGTATAATGTATCATATATGAATGTATGTAAAGTAGATCTTTTATTATTGTAATCATAAAAAATACCCGCTAATTTCTTTATAAGTTATTAGCGAATTAACCGTAGGAAAGTAAGCAGTGTGTGGTAGAGTAAAAGTGAAACTGAAGTACCTTAAGTGTAGGGTAAAGTAAAGCTGTGTAGGAAATTAAACGTGTAGGAGTTGCCAGATGTATGGTCAACCCTCGGACAGTGCGGGTTTTAAAGGATATGTGTGGTATCTGGTCTGGGGTTGTTTATTTTTCCTGGATTTGAAGACTTGTAATTAACTGTAAATTTAGTCTCAAAACACACATTAAGCAGTAGAATACGCACATGTTAATTGCAAGTAAAATGCATTGTAAAAAATTGTTCATCAGAGGACGTGCCCAGACGCTAAGATTTAACCCTATTTTATTTTTAACAGGGACGACCATATTTTATTCAAGTACAACCTCATAACCGGTGAGGCATCTAAAGTGTGTGAATTGCCAGCCGAAGTATTTCCAACAGATCTCCATTCATTTTCAAGGAGTCAGTTGTCCAGCGGAAAACGACATGGTCAAGAACTCTTCCTCATCACATCAACTGATGGTAAGTAATTTAACTTGATGTTGCTAAAGGTCAGTATAAAAAGGCTTTTTTTCTAATTGTAAGTAGATGTTTAAAGTATTTTGTTTCATTGTTGTTCCATAAATGTTTAAGGGAAATTTCATTTGGTCGGGCGAAATGGACGAATTGAAAAAAGTGTAGAAGCCCACAAAGGCGCTGCACTGGTCGGCCGATGGAGCTACGATGGTACAGGGCTGCTCACTGGTATGTCAATAATCTACTATTAAAAAAATAAATTTTTTGTAGGCCTACTTGATTCCCTACATTTTTCAGCCACAAAGTGAAACCTATTTTAGTAACCTTAAAACCATCTTTGTCGATTGCCTCAAGGTTAAGGTAACGATAACCTTTAAAAAAATACTAACTCAAATTGCAACAAAATTTCTTAGGTATAGGGTACAGTGAAAGTATTGTTTTATTTGTTTGTAACTGTTTTGGATTAGTTACTGTCACCTGTCATGTAACAGGAGGGGAGGACGGGCAGGTAAAGATCTGGTCTCGCAGCGGAATGCTGAGATCAACCGTGATGCAAACCAACACCCCAGTCTACAGCGCCGCCTGGAGCCCCGACTGCCTACAAGTCCTGCTGTCCAGCGGCAAAACCCTCATAATCAAACCTCTCACTCCGAACACCAAAGCAAACAGGGTTAGTGCCATTCTGTTTTGTATCCTTACGGTTTTACAAAAATCAATGCTACTTTATATACACATTAGTTTTGCAGGTAAAAAAACTTCCTTAACCTTCCATTGAGCGCAACACAGAGGTCACCTCGACTTGTAAGTAAATGTAGAAAAATATTATTCCGTTTTGCATTCTAATTTTCAAGTTGACTTTCACACTACTTTAGGAAACCATGTAATGCCCAGTTTTACGCAGTTACAGATAGATTCTTTTCAGCATGCGGAGGTAGCTTTTGTGTTGTGCCTGATCCAGTGGCGGATATGTGCCCGATAATTCTATGGTGCATAACTGTTTTATTTCCTAGTAATAATAGAATATTGTTTTAGTTTGCGCTTTCTTTAGGCCTAGTTTATTTATCAACCCTTAAACTACATGATACAAATATATTTCATTATTTTAGAATTTTTTCATGTTTTCGATTGCGTACACAACTTCTAGGTGCGCTTGATGGTGTTACAATATATTTGCGGCTAGTGAATTGTTAAAAAGTTTCCCACTGAAACAGTGGCGGATCCAGACATTCATTGAATAGGCCCATATTCTGAATGGCCTACCTCTTATCTATACTTATTTAATACGCTAAGGGTTTTTTGTCTTGAGAACTCCTCCTACAATTTTCAACCGATTTTCAAGTTTTTGGTGTCATTGGATAGGGCTTGGTCTGTAGTTGTTTCCGCCAAAAATTGATGAGAATCAGACTAAAAATAAAGGCGCTATCCACCATTGAAATCTCAAAGTTTCCCATTTAAATAACATTGGGATTGAATAAAGCATTTTAAACATGTGTTAATAATCAGCTGTAAGTATGTGTAGTTTTGGTGATAAAGAGATTCATAATACTGGATTGGTCGGATGTCATTGATTTAGAGCTAAAAGTAACTTTTGTATTGTATTAAAATAAATTGCTCAATTTCGAGCAACACGTATACTAGTAAATAATTCTTTTCAGCAGATTCTACTAATATTATAAATGTGAATGTCTTGTTGTTTGTCAGACTTTCATGCGAAAACTACTCAACTGATCATCATGAAACTTAGTACACATATTCTTGGAGGTATCAGGAGTAACATAAGATACTTTTTATTTAAAAAAAAATATTTTTTACGAAAGATGAAATAAAATTTTGTATAAAAAATCTGAAAATCTATTTTATTTTTTTTTTTTATTGGTTGCAAAGAAACAAATTCAATGAAAATTTCCAATTTTAGATATTCCATCGATTTCTTAGATAAAGGGTGAGCGTGACAGCTAGTGAGCGTATCAAACGAACCAAACCTGTCAGCGGTGAGCGTGACGGAGAGTTAGCGTAGTGATCCCGCTTAACCTGACGACTAACACGAGCGAAGCCCCGGGAAAAAGCTAGTATAGAATAGATTTAAAGGAATGTTTCTTCTATTATGTATATTTATAAATGAATGAACACATCCTGGACTACTACAATGTTTTTACATCAAAGTATTGAGATTTTTATGATTAATATGTATAATATTTCATATCATATTCAGAGGCTGTATAGAGATTAATTTAATGAGTTATTTATTCCATAGATTACTACAAAAAACCTCACTGATTCCAAGTTAACTGTAAAAAAATGTACAAAAAATGTAGTACGTTATCTCAGAAACATTTTGATGGTCTTAAAAATACTTTTATGCACATTTTTTTAACTTTAGCCTACTACGTTGAGTTAATTTTCTATACTTTTCATAAAACATTACTTGTTAGAATATATCATAAAATTTTGCAAGCACCAAATATGCTGTATTCATTGAATTTGATTTTGTTAAAGTGGAAAGCTCATGAGGGACTGATTCTGAAAGTTGATTGGAGTCCAAACAGTGGATTAATTGTATCAGGAGGAGAAGACTGTAGGTATAAGGTAAATTGACAATTTTATTCCTGTTTATTATTATGAATATTTTTTAAATTTTTCTACCGCCTAATTTTTTACAGCCAACAAAAATTCTGTGAGCTCTTTATTTATAAGGGCACGACTAAAAATTTTAAGTATTTTGGACTTTTGCTAATTTACTCAAAATGTCAAACATCCTAATATGGTTTTAAGTTAAAATTTTTAACAGTTTACATAGTGTGAATGCACCAATACCCGACCAGTTAAGACTTTTTTAACTTTGGAAAAAAGCAGTAAATACTTCATAAGTGAATTGAATATGTTTGATGGCTTTTTAGCAACTTTATCTAGTATATTAAACTATAAATATTTTTATTTTCACCCAAAACGTCTAAGAGTAATTTTTTTGGGGCATTGAAAAAAAATTATGCAAAATCACCAATAACTGGCCACTTTCGCCAATACCGACCACTACTGCACCAGTTATCAACCACTATAAATATGTACTTTACTGAGTTAATCTATTGACTATAATCATTTCATGAACATGTTCAACAGACTATTATTAAATTATCGTTGAAGAAGCAATATATACAAATCTAGGTTTAAGTAAAAAAAAGGTTTTATAGGCCTACTTAGATAGTGTTTAATACTATAACTTGTCCTCAATGTTAACTATACAGGGTTAAGCAAAAGTCTGAACACCCCCAGTTAACTTTTTAACACGTTGCAGTAAGAAAACCAAACTTGGCACATGTTTACAACATAAAAAACGGAACTTTTTTATCAACTATACAGCAGCCCCTGCCCTCAAAATGGGGTATTTCATGGGTAGTCCTAAATTTTTAAATGTAAACCCCTATTGAGTGCCCCCTCATTATAAACGGTTTATCAAGAGAAATTGAATGGCACAAACCGGAGGTCTATATCTCATTTTTAACTAAAATGGCAGGCATTTTAAAATTTGAGATGGGTTGATTGACATTCAATAAAATTAATTCGGAAAATAACTATTTTAGAAATACGAATTTTTAGAATTATTTTAGAATTGAACCTACTAATTCATTTATGCTACTAGGTTCAATCCTAAATAAATTCCAGGAATTTTTGATTCTAAAATAGTTATTTTCTGATTTAATTTAAACGAATGTCAATCAACCCACCTTGATTTTTAAAATGGCTGCCATTTTAGTTAGAGACGAGATATCGACCTCCGATTTGTGTCATTCTATTTGTCTTGATAAACTGTTTAAAATGAGGGGTCACTCAATAAAGGTTTACATTTGAAAATTGGGGGCTGCCCCCAAAATACGCCATTTTAGGGGCAGTGGCAAAGTTGAATAATTGATAAAAAAGTGTCGTTTTTCATGTTGTAAGCATGTGCCGAGTTTAGTTTCCCTACTGCAACGTGTTAAAAAGTTAACTTGGTCCAGACTTTTGCCTAACCCTTTATAATGGATTGGTATAGACGTATAATCTAATGAAATCATTGTTTAATTAACATTTAACTAATGCCTATTAGTTAACTTTGAACTTGTCTAAATTTATGGCAAAAGATACAAAAGATTGTTGCCTTTTCGTGCTATTCAACATTTTTTTTTTTTTTTTTTTTTTTTTTTTTGAGGGAGAGGCGGAAAAATGCATTACGCACACAGGTGGCCAGCCTGTAGTGTGGGGCTCCCCTAAAAACGGGTTTACCCACTAAAAAACCTCCTCTACTCTTTAGGAATCTAACCTGGAATTGTTTGTCACATTACGTCAGGCTAGGCCTAAATTTGGCTTACGCCCGTGGGGCTCGCTCCTTATCCAGCCGCTCGATCAAGGGATCTGGGCCACTTCGCGGTCCAGATCGGTTTTCTTTTCCAGGAGGATGCCCCGGACGAACTGTGACAAACAATCCCAGTTGCCCTCATCCTCCAAAATCTTTTGGCAGACCGAGTCCACCGAAAATGCACCAAAGATTTGTGTGGCCTCCAGGCGGGGCCCTTCCCAACGGGGACAGCGGAAGAATGTGTGTTCCGCATCGTCGGGAACACCCGGGCAATAAATGCAGTCCGGTGAACCGGTCTTTCCCATCCGGTTCAGGTACGACCGAAAATAGCCGTGACCTGTCAAAAATTGGGTCAGGTAGTAGTCCACCTCCCCATGACGCCGTTCCACCCATGGTTGGACCTGCTTGATAAGTCGCGCAGTCCATCGTCCTCGGGTGTCGTGCTCCCAGCTGTGTTGCCACTGCTGGAAGGTTCGGGAGCGCTCTTCTGTTCTTGCCGTGTCCTTGCCGATCTCGCCTTGTCTCTGATAAATCGCTTTCCTCTCCCCTGCCAAGAGCTTGACAGGGATGACACCGGCGACCACCAGGACGGCAGGCTCGGACACTGTCCGGTAGGCGGAACACACCCGGAGCGCAGCTTGACGCTGAACCCGGGCGAGTCGCAACCTGTAGCACTCCTTATCTAGAGCGCCTGCCCACACCTCTGCCCCGTAAAGAAGCACGGACTGGACCGCGGACATCAACAGACGTCTTCTGCTGGATCGGGGACCCCCGACATTGGCCATCAGCCTACTAAGGTAAGTCACTACCTTAGCGGCCTTGTCCGCCGTACGGAAGATCTGATCCCTCCAGCTTAACTTGGTGTCCACCATAACCCCGAGGTATTTGGCGGCACGAGTTGATGTGACCACCTCCCTTCCCACTCGAAACGGGACGACGGTGTCGATCCTCTTCTTCGTGAGAATCACGATCTCCGTCTTACTGAGAGCAAGTGAGAGACCGTGATCGGACATCCAGTTGTTGACCACCCGCATAACTCGGTTCAACTTCAGTTGGGCCAGCTCAACGTTGCGTGCAGCAATGAGAGCTGCGACGTCATCGGCGTACCCAACCAAAGTGGTTTCCTCAGGCATCTCGGACCTCAGGAGGCTGTCATAGGCAACGTTCCAGAGATCCGGGCCGAGTATTGAACCTTGTGCGGCACCAGAAGTGACTTCCATCGTCCGCGTTCCGTCCCTCGTGTCATAAATCAGGCTTCGAGAGCGTAGATAATCCTCGATGAGCCGCAACAGATATGCAGGAATACGAAAGGTGTTGCGAAGCGCATCCAACATATCGACCCACCTCGCCGAGTTGAAGGCATTCTTGACATCAAGCGTAACAAGAAGCACTACTCGGCGGGAGAAATGGTTGTGGCTCTCGGCTCTCTCCACAGCTCTCTGAACTTCGGTGACAGCGTCGATCGTTGACCGTGCTATTCAACATCGTAGGTTTTAAAATATAAACAATTTGGTTTCTATCAATATTGGAATGGAGTGTCTTCAACATTTGAAAAACTAGATTTTTGTTACATTTTTCTCAAAGAAGACATCACAATTACTCTTCAACTTTTAATATTTTTTCCACATTAGTTGAACAGGCCTCTTTTTTGCACAATTCTATGGGAAATTCTATTAATGCAAAGTCGTATTTTAGATACTCTCTCTTCAGTTGGAGTATAGGCTAGTATAGGAATTCTTGGTTCTAACATTGACTATAATATACATTACCGTGAATAGACTTCTCATAGCATAGGAATGTTTACCATGGTGTGATCTCCCCCAGTGAACATGAAGTAAGCACATGACAGGTAAAATCAGTATTAAGGATGAACAGCACTCTTCTTAATCAAGTATGAAACATTTTTTAAAAATTAGTGTTATGTTATGTTTATGTTGTGATAAAGTGTTTTTGCAGCACTGTCAATCGAGCTGATTAATTATAACATCTATTGCAATGCTTCTAGCGCAATGAACTCGAACCTTTCAAATTTCAATATCAAATGAAATGCATTGGATGAGAAGTCTATTCACGTTACCGGTAATCGATGTTTCTAATATATCATTTATTATGTCCATTTCCACTTTCCATTTCGGGTTTCATTTAAGGCATTGACCAAATTTTTACTTGTACAAATATTTTTTGGAATCTGTAATAAGGAACACACATTGTTCAGCTGACTGCGTCAACAACCGACCAGTATTTGCACGAGTAAACGACCAGTGGTCGGATGTTGGATCGAGTGACAATTCTATTGCTAGAGTAAGGCCTACGTCTTTTTAATATTAAATGCAATACTAGGAACATATAAGTGAAGAAATCTTACCATACCCAATAAGCGACCAGATCGTTGGATTCTGGTGAAATAAAACTTTTTTGTGATCCCCAATAACCGACCACCTATTATTATCGATTTATATAAAAATAAACAGAAAAATATAGTATATATCAAATTCTAAGGCTTATTCTGCTAAAAATAACCACTAACCACTCTAAAATTCTATAAAATTGTCAAGGAAAAAGAGTTCAAAATGTTGATTGCCTTGCAAGCGTCTAGTTGTGGGAGCTTGGTCTGCCGCTAAATAACAGTCGTGCCAGAAATAAAACTTCCCTGTTACCATCACATTGTAGTAATCGAGTAAAACTAAATTTCCCCCTGTTTGAGAAGACTTAGAGTACTTATATGTATAATAATCATTTAGATATATGTGAATTTTTCTTAATATACTACAATTTAATCAAAGTGGGGGTTAGTAACTGGTGCATTCACCCTATGTATGCAGTGATAGGGGAAAGTCGGGTAATATCGGACGGCGGGTAGTATCGGACAAACACTGTTTCCAGCTTTTGCCGCTAGAGACAGCACTGACTAGAACATCAGCAGAAGTACCAAGGAGAAAGACTATGTGAGCGCCATTATGCATTTCGTGCCTCAATAATCGTCTGTGTTGTTACATTTCTTTTTGTTTTTGTGACAATTTCTGTGCACGTACGTATGTTTTGAGACATCAGCGTGCTAAACTGAGTCAATACTTTTATGATTCAGCACCAGTTTGATAGTAAAGAGGCTTTACTTTGTTTTGTAGGTGAATGGTTATTTTAGTTAGGTTATCATGGAATTGGTAGTCAAAATGGCGGACCATGTCAGTCGGGTAGTATCGGACAAGCTCGCGTCGGGTAGTATCGGACAGAATGGATAGGTTGTAAATTGTTGAAATAATTGTAAAAAACTTAACGTAATTAATAATTAACTCCCATTATTTACTTTTAGGTTTTCGAACATCATTAGAGAGAAAATTAACAAAATAAAAAGCGCAAATATAGACTTAAAAACATAAATAATGGACCAAGGCCTTCAAAGAAGGAAAATAAGAAAGTTTTGAAAAAAGCAAAAGACATAAATGTAAAAAAATTACAAAAAGGCAATTACAGTTTGAAGAAAGAAGTAGGTCTGAAACACATTGCATTATTTGTGATGAGACATTTCAAGAAAACTGGATACAATGTTCACATTGCAAGGGTTGGCCTCCCGAAAACTGTGCTCAGCTTGAGGACAGCCATCTCTATTACAAGTGTATGATATTTGTGTTGGGCACGAAGCAAAGAAGAAAAGACTTTAAATGGAAACACCAACAATGTTTTGGCCAAAGTGATCTTAATTTTGTGACTTTGAAACTCTATTTCCTTTATTTAGACTTAAGTTTATCAGCTAAAAAAACTGGTAGTGAAAGCCAATTTTTTATACATATAGTTAAGTTTTTTACAGTGTTTAAACAATTTGTAACGATAAAAGTGTGATTTCAGACTGCAAGTGGTTTTATTTGAGCTACAAGCAGTTGTAGTTAACCTTGTCCGATACTACCCTCCAAAAATCAAATGGGCTCAAAAGTAAGGGTTAGAACAAGTGTGGAAAAGTGGTACATGCATTCATATAATAGTTATTATATTAAATGTGTATATAAATAACATTTCAAACTTTGATATTTTACATAGTAAATTATCATTTCTTTTATCACTAATTAGAAAATCGAAAAAAAGCTTAGGTGTCCGATACTACACGACCTTCCTCTAAGCAGTCAGGTTGTCTCGCTATCTTAATGGTGTCTTTGTCTTTCATTTAAGTGGTCACAAATTTGATTTATTGTCGGCTATTTTCACTGCTTGTATGGGTTTTCCGTCGAAAAGTGTTTACAGTGTCTATGTCTACCGACAAGCATAAATCGAGAATTTTGTGAGGTTGTGATAGGTTGTGAAAAAGTCAGGAATTTAGGTTTTTGGTAATGGAAAACTCACTTCATAATAAAGTTACAGTCATTTTCCAGTATAGCCTCCTCAGACCTGATCTTTTGGGAATTTTTTGCACTAATAGCCGTGTTTTGTACACTGGGATGTACATGTTTTTTAAGAGTTTTTATATTCACTTTAAATTAATACCAAAGTATAAGGGACTGTTTGTATTGTCAAGAGATGACTTGTTGGCCAGTGAGGGGGTTGCGGGGAGAGGGGAAGGCTGAAGCATGCCATTGGCCAAAACAATTTGCTTTTTGTTTTTGGTTTTTTTTTTTATTCCACCATTTTATGTTAAGCTATCATCAAAACAAAAAACATACAGCATCGCTACGATGTTTTCTTTTATTTTGCAGTCAGCTGTCTTTCTCTACATTTGATTAGGCTAGTTGGTTTATAAACTAAGATAATTGTTTACTTTTTTTACCAAAATGTTTTCATGTAGAATAGTACAATCTAAGTTTGTTTTTATTCCTTAGTTAACCAAATTACCGGTAGGTTTCGGATGTAAATTTCCCCTCGCCCCTCAACCCCCTCAGTGGCCAACAAGTCATCTCCCGACAGTACACTCCATTGTACATTTAAGAACAAGTCTGAACAGTGCTGCAACCTGTTGGCTTAGCTAGGATATAATACTACGACCTTGAGTTGACAGTATTTTGCCATTCATCAAAAGGTGCATGACACCCCCAGGATTTCGCTATTTTCTGCATAGTTAAGATAAGTTTTCTTAATAAACTTAAATGCAGGATGTTAGTTCAATGTTAGATTAATGTTGCTATGCAGTTGTTTTGAATGTAAACCGTGGCTACATATTTTATTTTTTTAGTTAAATTTTGGTGTACAGAATACTGTACATTTAGACTGATCGATTTGAAACAGTTTGATATTAAGCGCCCGCTATATATTTTAATATGATAACTAAAAATACTTTTTTACTATTTTTCAGTCTTTGATATGGACGACTGCATTGGTGATGATGAAACCGGAAACGGCAAGACTGATAAATAGTCTGAGTTAGTTTACTTTTGTTAAAAGAAAATGATTTTCAATGACATTCAGTTAAAACATTTTATTTGTTATACTTATTATATTTTATACGGTATATAATACTTTTTATTTTATAAACTATTTTCAATTATTAAATAGAAAGCAAGAATCCAGTAAAAAACTAAAGACTGACGAAAAGTTTGAGACTGAAAATATGTTTTTTAAGAGACTAATTTTCAAAATCGTAGAATTTGAATAGTTTTTACGTTATACAGTACCATTTACATTGTATATCTTATAATTTAAAAAAACATACTTTTAATACTAGTTTTATTGCATTACTTTACCCAAAAAATCAATTATCATGAAATAAAATTTTCAGCCACTTGACTTAATAGCGTCCATTTGTACACCATAGTGTACAACTGATAACACAGTTGATAACAATGATAAAAATAAAATATTTGTGGAAGTGTGTTTTGTTATATAAGATTAACAATATTTAACATGTAAAAATTTTTTCCTTATTTTTTTTCTTAGGTCGGGACTTAATTGAGTCATAAATTTGTGTACACTATACATATCGCCAGGTCTGAGGAGGATAAGTTTTACTAATTATTTTAGAGAATTTGATATAAATTCAGGCGATGAAGCTGGTTTTGTGACCGGGAATTTTCAGAAAATTGGTATGGAAAAGTTGAGAAAGAGTCAGATATTTGCTTTGTGAAATTTGGGAGACACCCCCTCTTAGCTACCTCTGTGACAATAAGCATCTGGTGTTGATATCCAAGGACCGTTTGATCCCCCAGGTATGGGACCTGTTCGGGAGGCAGCTCTACTGCAGCCTCCTCCACGAGTTCCCCATCACGGCCGTGTCATGGGCACCCGCGGGGGACATGTTTGCCGTCGGAGGATTCAACACGCTCAGGCTCTGCGATAAGGCTGGGGTGAGCATGCCCACGTAACTGTCTCTTGATTTTAAAATGATTAGTTTTATAATTACTTATGTTCCAATCTATATATTAATAGGCAAGCGTGTTTATTTTCCTCCTGTTTTCTCGGCGCATATATATCGTAGGAGAAATCCGCGCATACCGTTAGAAAGGTATAGTCTTCTAAATGAGCAGAATCCAATTCTAATTCACATCGAACTCTAGGGCTACGCCCTACAGGCTTTCTAAGTTCCAATGTTAATACTATGGAAGGAGGATAATTTATTCAATCATTAGACAGCTGTTGCAAAAACAACTGCTAGAAAAACAGGAAGAACAGATATTTCAGTTACAAAATGTTATAAACTCCTGGAGTCCAGATAAACTGAAATTTTGGTTGAATTTCAACCAGGAGGCGATCTCTAGTATTTATAAATGTGTATGATATTTCTTAAGACGAACTTTTACTTTCTCCCCCTATACCATAGTATATGGAGAAAGTATTGTTTTCGTCAAAATTTTCGAATTTGAGTTGTTGGTGGATTTATCCATTTTGGTTCCCCCTGAGTCCAAAAAAGTGGTTTTCGGAGTGATGTCTGTGTCTGTGTGTGTGTGTGTGTGTGTGTGTGTGTGTGTGTGTGTGTGTGTGTGTGTGTGTGTGTGTGTGTCAGGATGTATACAGAGCTAGAGAATGCCCCAATGGTCCGATTTTGGTGAAATTTGGTACGTAGGTCCAAACCCACGATAATTCCAGGCGTTTATTTCATTTTTTTGAATTTTTGATTTTTAAGGGTAGTTTACCCCCAAAAACCCTCAAAAATCGACAAAAATCAAAATTTCTCAAAAACGGCTTTAACGATTTTGATTAAAATTTTGTAGTTTATTAAGCTTAAAATGGTGAATAAAATGACACCATCCGCATCTCCAAAAAAATGTGCGTTCAAAAGTTATGCAGTAAAAAGTGTTTCAAAAATCAATTTTTTGAATTTTCAAAATAGCTGTTGTTTCGAAATAAATTTTACTTATCACCATTAAATCAAGCTCAAAAAACTAAATAGTCCAGTATTTTAAATTATTGCTCTACGTCAAGTGGTTGCGGAGAAAATTCAATTTTTCGTTTAGCGGTAAACGCAGTACGTTGTTAAAAGTCACAGACGCGCGTAGGGTCAAACGAGCGCTCCTCAGCTGGTAGCTACCCGACTGAGTCATCAAGACATTAATGTTTGGATCTTTTAACACCTTTTTTTATATTGTTGGGAGAAAGTATGTGTCAGTTAACTGATACCGTTTATTTTTCTGATTTTGAAAGTTTAATAACTACTTCATGATTGCATCATTAGTCTCAAACCACCTCCAGGTTGAGCTCATTAATTTAACCTTATAAAAGTGTTCTAAAACCTTCAAAAATTGTCTAAAGAAAATAATGTTGCTTGAAAAAATATTCAGGATTACAACGTAAGTAAATTTTTGCTATCCTTGTGGTGTAAAACTTCTCATATAAAGTTTCTATTTTAAAGTGTTTGCTATGAATTCCACTGATCCATTCATTATTATTGTAGAATTTTATGAATAAATTCAAGAAGGTCGAAAAATGTATTTAATTTTAAGTGTTTACTTTGAAAATTAATATTCAAGTAAAATAACTTTTTTTTGGGTTTGAACTGTTTCTATTTCAAGTTTATAATAAATTTAATGTTAAGTGCTTTTAACGTTTCATAAAAAAATTATGTAAAGTGCTTTATAAATTTTTTATAAAGAGAAACAAAGATTATTATTAAACAAAGTTTGGTTGAGATGCATTCTCCTCTACTCAGTTATCACTAAGTTGTTTTTAGTTTCCTTTTTCTCTAATATGATTAGTTTATCTTTGAAAATGCTTTCAGTGAAGAGATCTCTCAGATTTTTCTGTCATGCTAAGACATTTGATTTGCTTTTATTGACAAATAATAGATAACTTCAAAGAAATTTTTTATACTTATACAAATTTTAACTAATAGCAGAAACACAGCAAGCACACAAACTACCATCTAATCAAGACTATCCCGTGTCTCTCGGATAATAGATTCAGTCTTTTCCCCAATTGTTTGCAGTGGTCCCAGTCTCTGGAGAAGCCTGCGACAGGCAGCATCTACGCCCTGGCGTGGTCTAGTGACGGAACCCAGCTGGCCGGTGCGTGTGCCAATCAACAGTTGCTGGTAGCGCACCTCATCGACAGGTCGGTGAACCACCAGCATGACACAAACACAAACAAAATTTCTTTATTCACATAGCATAAAGTTTTGTAATAATGTTAAATGTTTACAATTCCATGTTCTTCATTGGTGTGTAGGTGGAAGAGTGTCCAGTGCAGGAATTCGTTCATGGAGTAAAATGGGTTCTTTGACAGCCAGTTGGTGAGAGCTGTCTTCAGTTTCTTCCCTGTTTGTCTTCTCACGTCGTCCAGGAGCAGATTGTGGAGTTTGCTGCCAATGTATGAAGGCTTCCTCTCAAACAATGCGTCGTGGTAGAGTGGTAGCTGGTACCTGGTTTCATGCCTGGTGTTATAGCAGCGGATATATGTTCCTTTTAGAAGGTGTTTCCCATCCACATAGAGGATCACCTCTCTGATGTACAGTGCGATAACTGTCAGGATGTTTAGTTCAGCAAAAGCCTGCCTTCAGCTTTCCCTTTAGTCAAGACCCTTGATAAGGCGGATGGCCCTTTCCTGAAGGAGGAGAATATGTTGCAGATTTCCAGTTGTAGTTCCTCCCCAGGCTGCGAGGCCATAAGTCAAGTGGGACTCAAATAGAGCATGGTACGCGGTCTTTGTTGATTCTTCATCCCTGGAGTGTTTAATTCTTTTCAGGACATAAAGAATGGTGTTGAGTTTCCTGGACAAAGTGTCAATGTGGTGAGGGCATTGCCCTCTACTACTTAAGACCCTTTTTTGATATACATATCAACCTATGCTTATATTTTTCTACTGATTTCTCAGTGACTGATTTAATAATTAATGTCATCGGGCATTTTAAATGCTCATTATGAATGCAGACCAAACATCTGATAGCATTTTGAAGGAATAAAACAATCAAAAAGTTTTGAATGGTGCATCTAACAATTGCACATTACCAGTGATTCGGTCTCTTGGGATTGCAGGAGGCTGGAATGGCGTCACTTGGAGGCGGTGCAAGGGAGTCGCAAGAGCGTGACTGTACGTGACGTCACCACCGAGGCACGGGACAAGCTTGAGTTCCCGGAACGAGTGATACAGCTGGCTCTGGGCTACCGCCACTTGGTACTCAAGCATTCAATCAGACTCTGTGTCTAGAGTTGCATGTTCTGCAAGTTTATTGCAACGCAATTCTTTTGAGGTGACCATGGCGTAGCACGCAGGGACGTATTTAAATATTTGCCGCGTCTAGGCACCGAAGTTTTCCACCGCCCCCCCCCCCCCCCCCAAACTTGTCAGCGCACTCCCCGGCCTCACATGCCGTGTCAGCTGATTTTGTAGAAAAGTGTAATTGCATTCTGAAATGCATCAACAAACATACTACATACTTTTGAGCATTTTTTAAGAGTGTATTTGTTGCGCCGTTTTCATTAGAAAAGTGAGTCTCATTGGATACATGCTGGAATGCGCAACATTGTTGTAACCAATCAGAAGTCATAATCATAATCGCATTTTACAGCGCGAAAACGGTACATGAAAACGTCCATATACAAGGGCTCTTAACTATTATTATTCTAACAGCCTTAATACCTTTTTATCAAATTAATTAAAGTTGTTACTTACGTAATTGCCTTAAGAGTCTGCACAACCTGCGCCATCTTGGATTTTTAGTCCCATAAGAACAATGTTAAATTCAAAACATTACTGTTGTCTTTGAAACACCATATCTCGATGATCTTACATCGGATTTGCATGAAACTTGAATATGTTCACCATAAGACAATGGCGGAGTGCATGACGTGGATAGATTTTCAGTAAACCTACTAAAAATTGTTTAAAAGTAGTTTAAAAATGATGTAAAATATGTTTATATTGTATTCGTTATTTGAGTGGAAATTTTTTAAAATAAATTTTCTATCACGTCAAGCACTAGATACTATGGTAACATTTAAAATGACATCAAGTTTGAAATTTTCCGACGAAAAACAAACTCAAAGTGATGTTTTAAATTTAACATTGCTCTTTTGGGACAAACTGCCGAGATGGCGCAGGTAGTGCAGACTCTTAAGGTATCAAAATAATCCTCAAATCAATGGATTGCCGGACATGTTTCGAGGGCACTACCCCCATCCTCAGCGGCAAATCAATCATAAAAAGCCCACATTTTGGTGGTTGTCAAATATTTAAAACTTAAAGTCACATAAAACACAAACGGACACATTTCACACGAACAAATACGAACTAACCGACGTCGGTACACGCACATTGACATTGAACTGTCCCGGGCGGATCTTGTAGGCCTACTGGTTTTAATGTGGCAGTGAGATCAAGGTGCAACTTCCGTTATCATCAGCTGATTAGGTGACCAGTCCTTTATTGCTATCTACCAGGCAATTGTAAAGTTTATATGTAATTTTGTCAGAAAAGTCTTCTTGCTTATTTAATAATTCATTGTTTCTGTTTTTTACAACATTGTCGTAAATAAAGTATTCCTCCCACACCTGAGCCTTTTTATTGTCACTACATTTTTTGAGAATCTTTAGTGATTTATCAAAATCAATTTTATGAGTACTGTTTTGTTTCAAGTGCTGTGCAACCTTAGACGACGGGTTATTGTGATTTACAGCACTATGCTCCTTAAATCTTTCATAAAATGTACGATTTGTAAATCCAATATACTTTTTATCACACGCCACACCGCCATTACATTCAATCATGCATACACCTTTGGAACGGGCTTTATTTAAATCAGGTTTTTCATTTTTGAGTGTGAGGCTTTTACACATTTTATAACCAGGCATGATAGAATTTTTCTTAAATACATTACCAGTGGTCTCACTATGTTTGTTTATGTAACAAAAAGGAACAAATTTATCCGGTTTATTGTTCTTATATGTATTTAAAAGTTTGAACTTTGTTTTTCTGATTAAATTATCAATTATATAAGGATCGTATCCATTGTTGAAAGCTATTTGCTTCATTATTTTCTTTTCTTTTTCATATTCTTGTGGTGAGAGATGATAAGTTAATAATCGGTAAGCCATCGATTGAATGTAATGGCGGTGTGGCGTGTGATGAAAAGTATATTGGATTTACAAATCATACATATGAAAGATTTAAGGAGCATAGTGCTGTAAATCACAAAAACCCGTCGTCTAAGGTAGCACAGCACTTGAAACAAAACAGTACTCATAAAATTGATTTTGATAAATCACTAAAGATTCTCAAAAAATGTAGTGACAATAAAAAGGCTCAGGTGTGGGAGGAATACTTTATTTATGACAATGTTGTAAAAAATAGAAACAATGAATTATTAAATAAGCAAGAAGACTTTTCTGACAAAATTACATATAAACTTTACAATTGCCTGGTAGATAGCAATAAAGGACTGGTCACCTAATCAGCTGATGAATGATGATAACGGAAGTTGCACCTTGATCTCACTGCCGCATTGCAAGATCCGCCCGGGACAGTCCAATGTCAATGTGCGTGTACCGACGTCGGTTAGTTCGTGTTTGTTCGTGTGAAATGTGTCCGTTTGTGTTTTATGTGACTTTAAGTTTTAAATATTTGACAAGCACCAAAATGTGGGCTTTTTATGATTGATTTGCCGCTGAGGATGGGGGTAGTGCCCTCGAAACATGTCCGGCAATCCATTGATTTGAGGATTATTTTGATACCTTAAGGCAATTACGTAAGTAATAACTTTAATTAATCTTAACTATTGTTATTGAACATTACACTGGATAGACGTGTGAAGATAAGATGTCTTTGAAAAATAAAATATTTGCATTTACAAAACGGGTTTATTTACAAGAAACTAAATTAATAAAAACGAAAAAAGTAAGTACTTTCACTTAAAATAATAATATAAAATGTGGTTTAGTTGGAGTTACTTCACACTTTTCTCCTTAATTTTAATCTAGCAATTGAATCAATAACTGTAGTTAAGTCCATTGAGTATTGCTGTAAATTTATACTTGGAGACAACCATCTAAATTAAACATTTTAACTCCCAATTATGCGTTACAAGTTGGTATAAAATTGAAGTATAGGCTACCTACTAACACTACAATGTTTACATTGGCAATTGGCAATGGCGCCTGACGCTGCCACTGCCAACGAAGTAAGCATAGGAAAGTGGCGTACGAGGTAAACATGGGAAGGTAAAGCCCACGCCCGCGACCGCAATCACAGAAAAAGGAAACAATTTTGTTTCCTTTTTCCGTGCAGCGAGCAACGACGCGACATTACGTTCGTTAGACCAATAGGAAAAGGGCGGCACGGAAAACTCAGTACAGCAGCGTAGTGAATAAATTATTGACTTTAGTTTGATAGTTTTTAAGGCTCCAGTCTACCTGAGCCCGAACGACGCGACGACGTTACCGAATGCCGCCTCGCGGCCGTAGCGCTAGGCGAGTTTGATGGCTGCAGAGGTTTACGGGAATCGTGTTTTGAAATTAACTAATTATGATAGAGAACTTTTTCTAAAAGTATAAAGACGGATCTCGTTTTCTCTGGTTTTAGAATTTTTTAATCTAATTTCTAATTTCAGCTATGGGCCCCTAACTATCTAAAATCACATGTTTTTCTAGATTTTTAACAGGAGTTTTCCATTAGTTTTAATGAAACTACCAAAGATAAGTGTAACAAAGGAAATTTAGCACCGTAATTCTTCTTTAATGGACACCAATGGACACCTTAGTTATAGCTATAGGCTGCATTTAGCAGAAGATAACAAGATTCTAAAAAAACCCTTGCATTTGCATCGAGAAAAACAGTTGATTTTAGACATAACAGAAATTATAAATTTTATTTAAAAATCCTAAAACCAGAGAACACGAGATCTTTCTTTCTACTTTTAGAAAAAGTTAAGAGTCGATCTTTATCTTAATGATTTAATTTTAAAACATGATTCTTGTAAACCTCTGCATCCATAAAACTCGCCTAGCGCTATGGCCGCGGCTGCAAGGCGGCATTAGAGCTCACGTAGACCGAAACCCTAACGTTAAAATGCTCTTGAATAATTTTATACTTAATGAAAGTATTTTAAATAGCTGAATTGCCGTTCTCAAAATTATTTGCTAAAGATTTTGTTTTTATTACTAAAGAAGGAATGCAACATACTTTTAAATTACATTTAAAGACTAAAACTCCAATTTTTAAATTATTTCTTCCCCAAATTTTGCCGCCCCCTAAAATTTGCCGCCCTAGGCGCGCGCCTAGTTCGCCT
The DNA here is from genome assembly GCA_030545055.2 of Neoaliturus tenellus. NCBI lineage: Eukaryota > Metazoa > Arthropoda > Insecta > Hemiptera > Cicadellidae > Neoaliturus > Neoaliturus tenellus. Next base: position 35,896,270 of record CM061536.1, on the reverse strand, counting down.
ATTCGGAAATATATCCCTGGTAGCATGGTTTTTTTCTCAAAATCGAGCGTAAACAATTAAAATTATTTCCGCCTCCAAGCATATATACACACATATCAAACATAATATTGTAATAATTTAAACTTAAGTTACTGACAAATATCTTTACAAAAAAATCTGTAAAAATAACATTTAACATAGCGTAGAATCTCTTGTGAATAACACAATACAATGTGGTTATAAATGAGCCATACGGCTTTGTTGGTACATTAGAGCTACAGTCGCCAAGGAATGTTTTCAATTAAGTAAATCTTCACTAAATGGCAATTAGATGTAGTATATCATTGTTCCAGTCAAAACGTTTTTTCTCAAAGATTGCAAACAACTAGCAGAGAGTAAAAAAAGTAATTTCTGAGTTGACATTTTGACAGTTACGAAATGCACCTAAAGTATACACCTAGGTTACTCTCATAGTAGGTAAGTATCATCTAAGGTGTGAGCATTGACTATCTACGTGAATAACCCTCTCATAGTTCATTCAGTGCATTTGTTTCATACCAAAATTTGATTTGGATTCCTGGAATCATTTACAGTGGTAGGACTTGAATTAAAAAGTATCAGGTGATCAACAATTCAGTTATTTAAGTCTGCATGGAACATTTTATTGCTAAGGAGTTTGTTTGTGTTTTGATGATTTTTTTTGCAGAATCATGAAACCAACTAAAAATTATAACATTATAACAAAGTATAACTAAATTATAACAGATGTCACTCTGGGTATGGCTTCTAGAACCGAGGTTGATTCATGAATCTGAATGAAATTTCGATATCAAACAAATGCACTGAATAAGAAGTCTAGTGTAATAAATAATGAATACAGTCAATACTCTTGAAAGTATGAAACGTTGATGGGATTTTCTGTAAAATCTACTCTTGGCTGTACTTTAATAAATGTGGCTGTATTTTAAATTTGTGTTGAAGTTTATCTTTGGTAAATTTAAATAAATCTATTTACATTTTCCTGAAGACAAACATAAAAAAATAAAGTAGATATTACAGTTGATACTGTAATCTATATATGTATGAACTTATTTAACATGCTAAGACATTTTTTGTTAAGAGAAATTCTTCTTCAATTCTCAACCGATTTTAAATTTTTTTGGTGTTGTTGGAAAGGGCTTTGTCTGTAGTTGTTTCCGCCAAAAATTGATGAGAATAAGACTTCAAATAAGGGTGCTATCAACAAATTAAATTACAAATTTTCCCATAAGAATAAAATTGGGATTTGATTTTGAACTAAATGTAACTTTTGTATTGTATCAAAATAAACTGCTTGATTTCGAGTAACAAGTACACTAGTCATTGTTAAAATAGCTAAGAATACTTTGTTTGAATCAGAAAATGATCATTCTTATTTTTTTTAACAATACAAAACTTACTTATTTCAAAGTAAAGCTTTACTTACATTAGCCTAAAGATGTCAAATGTCGTTATTTGCGGGACATGTTTCAAACCATTACGGTTCATCTTCAGCCGCTTTTGATGATAAAACTAAGCCCATCTTGCGATAGTTGTCAAACGGGGATTCCCGACACATAAACGTACACGGACACACACGAAACAAACAGTCACACTCAATAAATTATAACTTGAACCGTACGGTACACGCATTGTATCCACTCGCACTTTACCGGTCGGTGATCGTAGGCCTACTGCGGGTAGACTGACTTGAACAGGAATACAATGACGTGTTCTTATCAGCTGATTGGGGTGGCACTGGACTTTTAATGTTATCTAAACTGTCAAACAGCCTGAATGTGATTTTATCCCTAAACTCTTCTTTTTTATTTAAAAGTATTTCTTTCCCATATTGATGTGCATACTTATAAATAAAATATTCTTCCCACACTATTGCCTTGTTTTTGTTGTTACGTCGTTTTAATACCTTTAATGACTGGTTAAAATCTATTTTGTGTTCAGTGTTTTCCTTTAAGTGCTGGGCTACTTTGGAAGTTGGGTTCCTTTGATTTATTGCACTGTGTTCCTTAAAACGATCCGAAAAAGTTCTGTTTGTATATCCTACAACTAAACAGAAAAAGTTCTGTTTAGTTGTATTTTAAATTACATTGAGTCCCACTGTTACATTCAATAAGATATACTCCTTTAGCTTTATCTTTATCTGACAACCGTTTATTCTTATTACTAAATGACGTTTTACTGATTTTAAATCCAGGTTGTATTTTATTCTTCTTTAATACATTTCCAATTATTTCAGAGTATTTATTTGTATAGTTAAATGGAACAAATTTGTTGTTGTTTACAGTGGGCTTTGCTGGTTTAATCATTTTTATCTTAGTTTTTCTAACCATGTTATCAATCATAGTGGGCTCATATCCATTTTTTACAGCTATGCACTTAATTGTTTCTTTTTCTCTGGCGTATTCAGTAGGTGATAAGCTATAATTCAATAATCTGTAAACCATTGACCTGAACGCGGATTGTTTGTATTGATATGGGTGATTAGAGTTGTTAGGGATTACTAGGTCTGTTTGAGTTGGTTTTCTGTATACACCAAATTCTACCTTATCATTGTTTTTTATCACCTTTATGTCCAAGAAACTGATGACACCCTTTTCTTCGACTTCCATTTTGAATTTAATAGCAGGATGTACACTATTCAAGTATTTTAATAAAAGTTTTGATTGTCTTTTTGTACCCTTGAAACTTATAAAAGAATCGTCAACATAACGGTAGTAAAATTTGATTTGATTACAATGTGGATTTTTTGAGTTTAAAATTTCTTTCTCCTCAAATGCTTGCAGGTAAAATTCAGCTAACAAAGCTGATAACGGACCACCCATTGGAAGGCCTTTAGGATCATAGTACGTTTTATTTTTTTTTTAATACAATTTATTTCAGGCTCAGAAAAATTGTTGGATTGTTTTAATCTATTTACAAGAGCAACTACCGCCTCCTCCCTTGGGATATTGCCATACATATTGTCTATGTCTACAGTTACAAATACTTCACTTCCATCTATGTTGTGCATTTTTAACCTATCTATGAATTGCTTCGAATTGCTGCATGTATTTTCTGATTGTATGTCGAGACCAGATTTGATTACTTTTGTCAAGTGCTTACTTAACTTGTATGAGGGGGCATTTATACTGTCAATGACGGGTCTTACTGGTAGTTCATCCTTATGAGTTTTGATTAACGGTTTGAATTTGGGAGGACTGGCTTTAGGGTTATATAAAAACTTCCTATTTCGGGGGTTAATGACACAGTTGTTATCAATCAATTCCTTGATTCTCTTATTATAAACTAAAGTTTTGTCTTTAATCTCATATGCTCCACTGTTTTCGAAGTATTTACTAACTTTAGAGTCTAAATCAATTTCTGAAATAACTACCGTTGCATTTGACTTGTCAGCCTTAACAATTTCAGCAGAATTTTCTCTTATTTTGTTTCTTATCGAATTTATGATTATTCTATCCTCTTTATACTGATTTTTGTTACGTAGTCTCCTAGCCTTGGACTTAGAAATCATTTTTTCAATTTTTGCCGCAGCTTCAAACCTAACCTTTTCTTGTTTATCCCTGTCAATATATGAAATAGCAGTTTCCGTTTCAATGATGACATCTTTTATGTCGTTATGGTTACATTGATTTGCAGGAGGGTTGTATTTGGACAACTTTCCAAGCATTTCACTTTCATTTTTATCAAACTCAATCTCAGTTAAGTTAACCAGCTTAGTATAAAATTCATGTGGGGTAAGCTTTGGTTCAAAAATAGGCTTTTGTGCTTTGATGAGTGCATTCAATTTCTTATCAATAATATCCTTTTTGGCCAACCTCTTTTTGCTCACATAGTCATTAATTTTCTTTAATGCATTTTCATATTCCACCCTAGATAGTAATGTTTGAAGCTTGATTCTTATGCTATTGATGTTGTGTGAAGTTATGCTATATTTTTTGTATAGGCTTTTCAACTCATTGGTGAGCCAAATTTTCCTAGCTTGTACTAATGTCTTCTGAGCAGATTCAGATTTATCTTTGATACCTACTTTTATGTAATTAGGTGTTAAACGGTCTTTTTTGCATATCCATTTAGTAATCCCTAACAACTCTAATCACCCATATCAATACAAACAATCCGCGTTCAGGTCAATGGTTTACAGATTATTGAATTATAGCTTATCACCTACTGAATACGCCAGAGAAAAAGAAACAATTAAGTGCATAGCTGTAAAAAATGGATATGAGCCCACTATGATTGATAACATGGTTAGAAAAACTAAGATAAAAATGATTAAACCAGCAAAGCCCACTGTAAACAACAACAAATTTGTTCCATTTAACTATACAAATAAATACTCTGAAATAATTGGAAATGTATTAAAGAAGAATAAAATACAACCTGGATTTAAAATCAGTAAAACGTCATTTAGTAATAAGAATAAACGGTTGTCAGATAAAGATAAAGCTAAAGGAGTATATCTTATTGAATGTAACAGTGGGACTCAATGTAATTTAAAATACATAGGATATACAAACAGAACTTTTTCGGATTTAAGGAACACAGTGCAATAAATCAAAGGAACCCAACTTCCAAAGTAGCCCAGCACTTAAAGGAAAACACTGAACACAAAATAGATTTTAACCGGTCATTAAAGGTATTAAAACGATGTAACAACAAAAAAAAGGCAATAGTGTGGGAAGAATATTTTATTTATAAGTATGCACATCAATATGGGAAAGAAATACTTTTAAATAAAAAAGAAGAGTTTAGGGATAAAATCACATTCAGGCTGTTTGACAGTTTAGATAACATTAAAAGTCCAGTGCCACCCCAATCAGCTGATAAGAACACGTCATTGTATTCCTGTTCAAGTCAGTCTACCCGCAGTAGGCCTACGATCACCGACCGGTAAAGTGCGAGTGGATACAATGCGTGTACCGTACGGTTCAAGTTATAATTTATTGAGTGTGACTGTTTGTTTCGTGTGTGTCCGTGTACGTTTATGTGTCGGGAATCCCCGTTTGACAACTATCGCAAGATGGGCTTAGTTTTATCATCAAAAGCGGCTGAAGATGAACCGTAATGGTTTGAAACATGTCCCGCAAATAACGACATTTGACATCTTTAGGCTAATGTAAGTAAAGCTTTACTTTGAAATATATATCAGGTGTCAAGGCTGTAGTCATCAAAAAACTTACTTATTCTATTTAAATAATGTCAATAATTTTGAACGATATTAAAGTAATTTATTTGTGTTTTTATGATTGCACAGGTGGTAGTGACTGCAACACAGTGCTACATTTACAGTGTTACCAACTTCAACACCCCCATCATCACGGATTTGCGAGAAGGGGCCGTAACAATGGTGCTGCTGGCTGACAGGTCAGTGTCACAAAATTTTGGTCCATTAAAATGTGAAAATAAAGGGAATCGTGAGGAAGATTATGAAACAGTTATCTCTTCATAAGTGGCTTGCCACTTATGAAAGGACCAAAAATTATTTTTCTGGGGTTGAGGCTGTGTCTAAGCTTATTTTAGGACCTAACACTCCTAAATGCAAAGTTTAAGAAAAATCTACCCACTAGATTTTGAAATCATGGAAAATACATCGGCACAGACACTCCTCGTATTATAGTATAGAATTTATTTATTTAGTGCAGCACCTCTTTGCCCATTAAAATATTCTGAAAGGCATGTGCTTGAATAGATATGACGTTGAATGTGTTTGTGAAATAACACAACAGTTTGAATGGCCATTTTATACCACAAAATGCCTGCAATAATCCTTTTGTAAATCACTTTTACAGACATTTCCTGCTGGTGGAAAAAACTGCCATGAGTCTGTACAGCTACGAGGGCCGTCTGCTGGCTTCGCCGCGCTGGCCGAATCTCCAGCTGAGCAATCTGAACAGAGCGCACGTTTCCCTCTCCCCAGACACTATAGCTCTGCGTGACCCGGCCGACGAGAAATGTGAGTGGCTAACACGGAGCTTTAGATCTATGTTTAAAAACTGCTTTCTCACTTTAATTTTGAAGTAATGGAGTTCAAAAGAGATATGTGGTTTACATTGTATTTGTATATACATTGTATTAAATTTTGAGTAAAACAAAATAATCCAAGCATAAAAAATTCTCTATTTAAACTCAACTAGTGGACACTTCCCACCTCCAGGTTTAAGGCGTTCGTCAGCAGGAGAGCAAAGATATCCAGATATCCTCTTGTCAGAAAAATAAAAATTTCTTTACACACAACACTGTATTGTTTAACCCATTGGCCTAGACATACGAGACCGTCTCGTAGTGCCGCGATCCGGGTCAGACATAGAGATACGAGACTGTTCCGTAGTGAATTACAATCGTACTGTGATCTGCTCAGGGTCGACGTAGTTCCTTATTTTGCCGACAGATGGTAGGGGCGTTTTGTTTTACGCATTTATTTGTCAGTGATCACTATTATTTCAAAATGATTTATATTAAAATAATACCTTCACGAAGTGGAGTTCGAGGTTCATTTCTAAGTATTGAAACGGTGAAATGGGCTACTTTACAACCGCTCACTTTTATTATATATTTTTATCTTGAATGCTTTGAAAGAATTGAATTGCAGAATATTTTGTTTTGTATGTTGGTAACATAGATGTTTGTTTACGTTTTGTCATATTATGTGATCATACTAACAGTAACCAAGTGTTGTCAAAACTAGTGGTTTGTTTGTTTTCACGAAACTTCCAAAAGTGTTTTGGCGTTTAGTTAGAGATGAATACTGTGTTTGTTTGTTTTTTATAATAAAATGTGGAAAGATACTAGATCCTCTGAGGTGGAACGCATGTTACTTGATAGTGATTATGAAGATGCAGACTTTGTAAGTGACAATGAAGAACGGCCTATTTATTTTATGTTTAGGTTTTAGGTTTTATGTTTATGTTTTATATTTAGGCCTATTTATTTTCATATTATAAACTGAAAGAATATGAAACTCAAATGGCACATTTCACTTCAATAACTTGAAATTTATTCATTTTTGTAACTTGGGCTTGTTCATGCATTTCCAAATCCAAACGCAAACTTTCAGGAGAAAATCACTAAGTTTCATAATATACATCCAATTTACAAAATAAAATATTTTTTATGTAAAAAAATAAAAGGTCTTTCATATGAAATATCAATATTTTACCCTAACCTTAATTTTCATGTAAAAAAATTCATATACTTTTAAATTTTTGTTTTTGTTTTTGTAAAAAACAAATTGAACAGATAATTTTTTAATTTTTAAAATTTTTTATTCTATTATATTATTATACTTTTTTGTAGACAAATTATTTATGAACAGAAAATTGAAATCCAGATGTAAAAATAAGCTTCCATTAGAAAGTTATTTAGTTTTTAGTGAAACTCTACATTTTCAAGCTTTTTAAATGCTACTGGAGGGCCTTGCATAACAGCTGATATGGGCTAGGCCAATGGGTTAAAAGTATGAACAAAAATTAAAACAAAAAAACAATTCTTCTAGTTGAAAGCCTCCTACAAGCAAACAAGATTCTCAGGTTATTAGTTGGAAAATCTCTTGGACAGAAGTGGTGATATTTCTTATAATAGGAATACCTCAACATTCTATTTTGAATTGACTCAATTTTTTACTTTTAATCAACTGTTTTGGACCCCATATAATAGAACAATACTCTAATTTACTTCCAACAGATGAGTTGAACAGTTTCAAAATAGTATCTCAGTTGTTAAAATATTTGGTATTCCTTATAATGAAACCTAGAAGTCTATGACTATTATTCAGGTTGAAATAATAAAACGTCTTCCAACACTACTTGATATATTTACACTTATACTGTAATTGTTTACTAGACGGTAAATATATATAAAAGATCTTATAATGGCGATCGATTTCGACCAGTCACACCGGTCATCATCAGGCCCAATCCTGTAAATCTAACCCCAATCCCAGTCTCGGATTGGGCCTAATGATGACTGGTGTGACTGGTCGAAATCGATCGCCATTATAAGATATTTTATATATATTTACTGTCTTGTAAACAATTACAGTATAAGTGTAAATATATCGAGTAGTGTTGGAAGACGTTTTATTATTTCAACCTGAATATCAGTACCAGCATGTATAATGCTAATCAAGAAGTTATTTAACTATTATTAACAAGAATATTTACATGGTCATCAAATTTTATATGAGAGTCAAATATAACCCCTATATTTTTAATCTTAGACACTGATTGCAACACAGTAGACCATTTATTCTGTAACTAAGGCTCAATGATTCTTTTTCCCCCATTAAATGAAATAAAAACACTTTTTTTATTGTTCAGAGGCAAATGGTTGTACAAACACCACTGGTTCAGGCAGTCAACAGAAGTCTGAAGTGATATAATATATCTAGTTTATGACAAAAAATTTGTATAATTTTAAATTATCAGCATATAATAAACATTTACAATGAACAAGCAATGATAGAAGGTCATTTAGAAATATTAAGAACAGGAGTAGACCTAAACTTGACCCCTGAGGAACATCAGAAGTGCTTAAATATATCATTGACTCTAAAATTGTTACAAACAGTTGACAGACCCTATGAACTGCACAAAAATGTTTGGAAGACCCAGATGTGAATAACTTATTTATCGAGATATCATGATCCACCTTATCCAAAGCCATACAAAGGTCAGTGTGAATTACATCAACTCTTCCATCTATCTAACTTAGAAGAGATATCCAGAGAAAATTTCATGAAATTTGTAACTGAAGATCTTTTTTAAACCCATATTGCTCAGGATGAATCTTGACTTTAACCTTGTCTAAAATAAATTATTTAAAATTTCAAAAACTTTAGAAAAGGAATCAAGTAAAGACATTAGTTAATAATTTTCAATTTGAGTTCTCTTGCCAGATTTACGAGGGCTATTCAGAAAGTAAGGAATGTTTCCGTCTTACGCCGTTAGGCGCTTGTATCGCCTATATTAGAGTATGAGAGCACTCGGGGCCTCAGTGGCTATCCAGCCGTGACACTAAGAGCATCGTCGCGCTGCTAGTTTTCTTTATTTTTAAATTCAAAATGGCCGCTCCCGTAAAAAATGCCACCAGTTGCGAAGTGCGATCGGTAACACGATTTTTGTTGGCAAAAAACTTAAAACCGATAAAGATTTATCGAAAAGTGTGCGAGGTGTATGGGAACAATGTCTTGAATGAAAGTTTTGTGCGTAAGTTGTGTATTCAGTTTACAAATGACCGAACCAGTACTTGATGAGCAGTAGAGTGGACGACCGAGCATTGTGACTGACGAACTGGTCACTAAAGTTGACGAGAAGATCCGTGAAACCCGCTGCTCCTCCATGACTGAGCTTTCGTTATCTTTCCCTCAAGTTTCACGGACTTTGCTGTTTTGAAATTGAAGGAATAAAAATCGATAAATCTCTATCGGTTTTAAATTTTTTGCCAACAAAAACCGTGTTATCAATCGTACTTTGCAACTGGTGACATTTTTTACGGGAGTTGCCATTTTGAATTTAAAAATAATGAAAACTAGCAGCGCGACGATGCTCATAGTGTCATGGCTGGATAGCCACTGAGGCCCCGAGTGCTCTCATATCCTAATACAGGTGATACGCGCGCGCCTAGCGGCGTGAGGCAGAAACGTTCTTTACTTTCTGAATGGCCCTCGTAAATACTAATAGTCATCTCTGCCTCGCTCAGAATGTGTGTTTGCCACTCTACCTAGTCTGTACATCGATAGTGTTCCATATGTTACCCTGACCTCATATTCACTATCGATGTAACCCCCTTTGCTGTTCTCGCAGTGGTTCAGCTGGCGCACGTAGGTGGTGAGGGCACCACCAGCCCACTGGCGCACTCTACCGGCGTGGCAGAGGTGGCACTCAGTCAGGCCGGCGCTGTCACCGACCGACTGCTCGCGTTTGTCGACAAAAACAGAGACCTCTACCTGGCAACCGCCACCGGCCTACAACGGGGACCCACGGTTTCCCGCAGGGTGGAAAAACTGGGTAACTCATGACAGTAGGTCTCCATAGGGGGACTCTATTAGAGTAAATTTGGCAATCTGGCAACACAGTGCAGTGAAATCTGGCTACACAAGCTGATTGTAAACCGACAATTGACATTCAAGTTTTCATTTTAAATAAAGAAGGAAAGTGAGTGTTTATCAAGCTTTTTATATATTTCTGGGGGGTCTTTGGTGAGAAAAAATTTGTGTCTTCTGGGAGTAAATTCATTGTCTCCCTTAGGAAAATAGTTAACCCTTACTTACCCACTGCTCGGGCGTCAACAATTTCTTATTGCTACTCATATTTTGTTATTATTTGTTTCATATTTATCTCTAATCCAGGTTAAGTGTAAGAGAGGGCCATGTGGCCCTAACTTTGCCTGATTAAATAAAGAATTTTTCATTTAATTTCATTTTCATTTCAATTTCTTTCAGAGAGGCAAAGTTGTACTTTACTCCCTAATACACTTACTGAATAACAATAAGTTTAATTATTATAAGTTAAGAAGATAACTTTGATAAAAGTTTTAAACCTCGCACACAAAACAATTACTAACTTTTAAGCAACAATCCTTGCAGTGATGACACTATGAGGACACTATGTTGAGCAAGGGAAGCCAGCTTTCTATGTTATCACCACGTCTGTCGTCAGTAGAAAAGTCAGTGAATTTGGTCTGGGAATCTTCTTTTAGGGTCCTAAAAGTTCATTGAGAGCTTTTACCACAAGTCACAGTCTTATAAACGCGGTTGTCCAAAATGTGGAGAAGACACTGTAGAGGTCAATACACTTCACAAGAACTAATTAAACAAGTATATTGTGCAAATGAGCTGTACATTTCACAAAGAAAATTGAAGAAAGTAATGGGAGCCTTAATTGGCAAATGAAATGAGAATTTAGGCCGAAAGGTAAAAGAAAAGTAAGGCGGGAGGCTGCCCGGAACGCGATCCTTTCTCATGGAGGATACTTTAGGGACAAGGCTCGGCGTCAGTAGAGGCAAAGAGACCTGTTAAGTACACAGTTACAACAAAACCAACCTAAAACTTTAAATGCTTAATGAATGAATTGTGGCTTACGTATATAAAGTAGTATAAAGTCTGTATGCTGTACATGTAAATTTATTACAATTAAATTGGTTTTCTTCATTAGGAAAGTTTCTATAATAAAGAATACTACATAATATCAGGGCCGGGTCTACCATATAGGCGAACTGGGCGACCGCCTAGGGCGCCGAGGCCCGAGTAGCGCCATCGGGGCGGAGACAAACTGCAGTAAAGTGTCCTTAATCAGCGATAAAGAGCGCCTTCAAAAGATAGTTGATAGCCTCTTGATCGGCTGTAAAAAGCCCCCCAATAGTCATAATTAAACCGGCGTGCTAAATTTTGACTAAAGGAAATGCTCTATTCTGGCTGTTTCTTTTGCAGAAAAGAGGCTGCTGGTTACCACTAAATCTTTTTTTATAGGTTTACTTTTTCTATTCAAAACCACACTCTGACATATTGTTTAACCTGTTCTTACTAATTATTAGTGGAAAATGTAATGTTCACAGCAGTGATTGTTTTACACCTTAGATTCTTTTGGAGAGCTACCGTACTTTCTTCTGAGTGGCTTACGATTTCCGACCGTTTCAGGAGTGATGGTCCAGTCAGTGTGCTGGAACAGTCGGCTCAACATCTTGTCAGGCATGCAGGACACAGCTCTGACGGTCTGGTACTACCCCAACGTTCTGTTCGTGGACCCAAGGCTCAGCCGGAGGACCATCGTCATCAAAGATGCTAGGTACATTGTCCGATAGTTTTACATTTGTTTAATAAATGTTAAATCATTCTACTGGGCAAATACATGGGCGGAGTTTCGGGGGGGCCTGGAGGAGCCGGGCCCCCCAAAAATTTCAAGAATTTTATGTAAAAAACAAAGTTTACAAGCTAAATAATTATCCACTCAGCTAACGTTCAAAGTTTTATCTCACTTCAGCTTACTCTAAAAATAACACTATTTTCTTTATTTACATTTTTTACCTTTGCTCATGTACGATTCTGAAAAATAAATTAAACAATAATAGGTTATCATAAATTAAACACTGTTTGCGCGAACTACTAAGTAAGGATATTTCGTAGATCGCTAAGGGAAAATATAATCTTAGGCCCTACAGTTGGCACAACTGACCGTCAAACTCAGGTGGGTAGGCGCCGTGCCCCGCTACGACGACGCTTTAGATAATGTATCTTAAAAATAGCTTTATTTTACAGTTAATTAATGTAAATTTTCTTTACATCCCTATGTCACTGGACTTTTTATGATCCGTAGGCTACTATCAACAGAGTTTAACATCAGCATCACGATACACCGTACTCCGTACTCATGAATGAACTAATATGAAATTTTTTGGTTATTTTGACCCAATAAACCATATTGTGAAGTTTGGTGACGTACTTTAAAGACACTCTGTATATGATTTTTTTAATCAAAATGTCGTGCACTACTTTGACAATCCTTTAGATAACAAATCATTAAAATAGTTCAAACAGGTAATCACTTATTGGTATTCTATAGACAAAGGGAGCGTTAGTGCAGTTCACCATTCCTATGGGTTCCATAAAACCTGACCGATGTGTGTCATGACTATTTGTATTCCTAAAATACTTGTTCAGACTGTGCTATCCACCATAAGTCTTTAGCCTACTTCGAACTTCGAACGCCACAGCCTAGTTAAGATGGTTATGTGTCAACCCGACTATAGAGGATATTATGGTATTAAATGTCCTTTATCACTGACCCCCGGTGGCCCCCCCAGCAATCAGAGGTAAACTCCGCCCATGGGCAAATATATTAAGTTCAGATGATTTTATGGACAAATATTTATATTATTAAGAACTGCGGCTGAACAAAACTAATGTTTCTTTGACTTTTAGCGAATTTCCCATAGGGAAGCTATTACCGTAGGTCTCATGGTAAGACCTAAGCCCGGGACCATGTTACTTTTTCGTTTTTAGGTGCCCAGAGACCAAAAATAATAGTCATTAAAAATTTTTTATATATATATATATATATATATATATATGTATATATGTATACATATATATATGTATATATGTATGTGTCCCTAGACACGATAACTCTCGTAAAAATGGTCCAATCGACACCAAATTTGGTAGAGATGTGTAATCCCACTTTTATTCGGATGAGTTCGAAAACCAGACATATCGACCTACCGGAAGGGGTAGTTTTGGGGGGTTTTGTACCCTAAAAATGGGTTTTTTGCATTTTTCATATGTAAATTTTAAATATTTTAAATTTTTATTTTGACCATTGGATTTAGCTCAAAAAAACACACAATTTAGTATTTTAAAGCTTTGCTCTATCTCCATTGGTTACCGAGATATTACAAAGTCTAAAGACAGTACGTTGTCTTTTTGGGCTCCAATGTTAATCTTATGGAGAATAAGGATGTGTTAATATTTCACTTATTAACCAATATTTTTGGATGAAACTTGGTATTTAGCTTCATTTGGTTGAGATTCATCCATTTAAGGTAAAAAATCTTGGGTTTTGTACTTATCATGGCAGCAAACCTGCATACTCTTTTCCCATGTTAATCATATGGAGAATAGGCAAACTCTTTTATTTATGGACAGATATTGATGAAACTTACTATATGTCTTTATATGATCGAAATAAATTTTTTCTATGCTAAAAACCTACTTTTATTGTCCCCCATGGCAGCATACCTGCATACTCTTTCCCTATATTTATCTTAAGGAGAATAGACATTTATTTCCCTATATTTATGAGCACGTGATGAAATTTTGTTTACAAGTTTAGCTGGTCAAAATTAATATTACTAATTTGGAAATTCGCTGAGTACGCAGGTCTGCTGCGACGGGGGGTATTTTACTTATTTGTTTATTTTTACTGCTCTATTTATTTGTTATCACATTAGGCCTACTCATGGTGAATTCGAAATTCCCTTGGACTACAATCACCCCACAGTCAATAACCATCCAAAACTAAAAGTGTTATATGCGAAATGGTAAAAATTATCTAAATGAATCAAATTGCTTAAGCATATTGCTTATTATGAAGAAAAATGTTTTTTTTCCTGTAGTTATTATGTTTTGTAAAATCCTCTATGGTGGTTGAGATAAACACTAAACAGGTGCATTTTGTACTGCACTCAGAGAAAAAATAAAACTTTTTATTAATTTTAACCTTAGTGTATTACAATCGTTTGTTATTCTCCCTGATCGTTTCTTAACCTTGTCTCACTGTTTCATGTTCTGGATGAATTTCTTTGCTGTATCTAATATCACAAGGAGCGATAATTTCACAAAAATACGTTGAGTGTGATTTTGCACTATGACTGAGTTGTGTCTTTTTTATACCATTGGCGGATCCAGAGAGGGGCGGAAGGGGCGATCGCCCCCCCCCCCCCCCCCGTAAGGAAACTTTTCAAAGAGTTTTACCTGGCCAATTTTATATCTTTCCATAAAACTTTTAAAATATTATAAACATTGTATTTCAATATTAAAAAATAAACAATTTTTAAATGCATTTTTAAGGTTGTTTTGTTAATTTATAACACTATATAAATTAGAGTATGAAGGTTTTGCGCAATTCGCGTGTGCGTTGCAATCATTCAAAGGCTGTATGTAGGCCTCTGTATTATGCGTAGCCGAACCGTCGAGAATGTCGATCAGCGCGGCGCAGTGTTGGAAGCTCCGAAGCTAACCTCGCGTTTCAGTCATTCGCTCGGTTATATTTTGATCTTAAATTGTAAAAAAAAACTCGATGTACTTTTAAAATGATAATGGGTGATTTTTATGAAAAACTGTTTCTTCAGGGACAAAATAGCCTAACGTAAAAAATGCAAAATTACCGCGATTTTTAAAAGCATTTTGACGGTGATACGGACGTTCGACGAGGTCGAAATTGTGGTTTAGCATCTCTGTACTATCGCAAACAATGCCAAAAAGAACCTATAAATAACCTATGCGGTGCACCATATAGGTTGTAGCATTGATTTTGTATATAAGCTTGCAATATAGCTGTT
The DNA here is from genome assembly GCA_030545055.2 of Neoaliturus tenellus. Lineage (NCBI taxonomy): Eukaryota > Metazoa > Arthropoda > Insecta > Hemiptera > Cicadellidae > Neoaliturus > Neoaliturus tenellus. Next base: position 35,881,201 of record CM061536.1, on the reverse strand, counting down.
TAGTGGAACTAGTTCAACTATAAAGGGTGTCCCATAAGTAAAGTGCCAAACTCCGGGAATAGGTTACATGGGTCAAAATAAAGAAAAAATTTAGAATATTTTTTTTCAAAAACTCTTTGTATACCAGATATCCGCCATTTGGAATTTTTGCAAAATACTTGTTATCTTCAACATTTTTTCACCGATCTTTATAAAACTCGGTAAGTAGGTCTACCATGTTTAAATAAAAGAGACCTACTGAAAATAATTCATCGTGTCCAATTAAAAATTTCAAAATGGCAAACGTTTTTAAACTTTTCCCGTTTTCCAGCCATTTTAAATTAGGCCTAAAAGTTTAAAACGTTCGCCATTTTGAAATTTTTGATTTTACCACTTTGAATTTTTTCGAAGTAGGCCTATAGGTCTCTTTTATTTAAACATAGGCCCTAATTACCGAGTTTTATATGGATCGGTGAAAAAACCTTGAAGATAACAATTTCTTTTGTAAAAAATACAAAATGATGGATATCTGGTACCGTATACAAAGCGTTTTTGGAAAAAATTTTATTCTTGATTTTATTTTTATTTTGACCCATATTACCTATTCCCGGAGTTTGGCACTTTACTTATGGGACACCCTTAGTTCTACATTTACAAATAAATGTGACAGTGACAGCACAATGATTGGTAAGTATGATTGGAAGATCGGTAACTCATTAGTAATCTTTTATGTCATCTATAAGAAGAAACAGAAAGTAACCAAGCAAGATTTTTTATTTAGCTGTGAAAAAGCAGTTTACCTTTTCGCAAATACAGTACGGTACACTTACATCTTAACAGTTTGTTAACTCTTTTTATAAATAAATTTTATATAAATATAATTGGATAATTCATACTTTTCATTTCCAAATACGTCCTTTAATCAGTTTTTACAATTAAAACCTAGACCGCGTTGCACAAAAATGTCTGTTATCTTACAAAATATAATAAAAAACACGTTTTAGACATAATCTTATGCAGATTAAGAGTCTAAAATTTAAATTTACGTAAATTCGTGAGAATAAAAACAGAGAATTCTCAAAATAAGGACAGTGGGCTCCAGACGGAGCCTACGAAACGTAGGCCCCGCTCCAGACCATGAAGTTTCGCTTCCTCACCTGTTTACGTGACATAGACGTTCAAGGTCATTGACCCCCCCTCCCCCCCCCCCCCCCCGAAACAATCACCACGATGTTTTGAGTTGCTATTGCCCTCTCATGGAAACCGCCACCTCCGTAATTCGGTCCTGGATCCGCCCTTGTTTTATACTTTAATGTCTAAAGCCTTTGACCACCAAATTTTCTTTTTGAATAACAGTCATTACTGTTATTAACTAAGAGACCAATTACAAATGGCAACTGAGTCAACCTCATTTTTGTGAGGTTAACACCACCAAGGTTACCCAGTCAGTTTCAACCATATTGGTGGGTTTGTTTAAGCTTTTTATTTGCCATTGGCTGAAGCAAAAGGTTTTTTCTTGTTCATTTTTTATTTATTTTACTAAGGCCTACCCATCACAACAGTTTTGCTAAGTGTGCTGTATCAATTTAATCAAGAGTCAAGAATTTATTGTCCAATACAGAGTATTGATGTACAATAGGCTTTATCACTCATACTATAATCTTGCATAAACATAAACAAGAGAGGGTCTTTACACAGAGATTACATAGTAATGGTACTTAAGTCCTAAAGCTGTTGAAATAATGGGTTACTGATAGGCTAAGAACATAAAATCGGTTTTTTATAACTAAGAAAGTCTTCTGCAGAATAGAAAGCTTGCTCTTTCAACCAATTTGGTACAAAAGATTTAAATTTATCATATGGTAAGTTTCCAACAGGCTCCGTTAACTTATTAAACAAGATTAATTTTGGTAGATATGGCTCTTGAAAGATTTGTGAAGTCTAATTTGTGTAGTAACAAGATTGGCTTTGTTTCTGATGTTGTGTTGGTGCTGCTGATATTGCGTATTAAAGTTGTGTATATTTTCTTTGACATATACAAGGTTACAAAATACCTTGAATAGATGGTCTAGTGGTTCTCTTATTACTCTTAAACTACTTTCTTGGGAAGTCAAAGCTTTGGTTACACAATGGATCATCTTTTCATACAAAATGAAATGAAAATAAACACATTTTCATTATTGTTACTAAACAATATGCTTTTGTACAAAAATTACACACGTTAAAATATTTTTATTCAAGTTTAAATCCATCACTCTTCTTCAGCCTCACCCAGCCTTGAGAGATTTGGGAAAAAATAACTTTTAACCCCCACTGTTGCTTACCTCTGTTGTGTGTGTTTGCTCAGTGAGTTCGGCAAGAGTCCGACCGTGGTGAGTTTCGAGGGTAATCACGTCGGCGTGCGGAGATCGGACGGAGCTTTGGTCAACAGCATCATCTCTCCACACGTGGCCGTGTTGCACGACTATGCGGAGGCGAGACTGTGGCGTGACGCTCTGCGGCTGTGTCGAGCGCTCAAGGTAACCCGACAGTCCATTGTAATTGGCGGTAACTAGCTATACGAATAAAAAACATCAGTGAATTGTTTTTAAATAAAATAACCATGAATGCAAAATAACACTGTGCTAAAATCAATGCAATTAAGTGTTTGATTTTATTTTCTGTTGCTAAACTCCTAGTTGAAAGTAAGTCCTACTTGTACAATTCAGTTACAAAAAATGTTATGTCAGGATATCGGTGCTGATCTCGGCAATAGGTTTATCTTGTGTAGTTCAACGTGAAATGAATCAGCAGTAAGCTTGTACAGTTAAAACAGGGGTATGCATGACTCTGGGAGTAAGAGTAAGATAACTTACATTTTGCCATTCCACACAAGAATAACAGTTTATTGTAACATTGAATGTGTGTTATGTGAACTCAGTTCAATTTAACATAAGTTGTTTATAAACCCTTTGGTAGTGGTGTTTTACCGTTTGTAATTCGATGGGTGAGCTAGTTCTTTTAGGGGAGCACGGGCATAATGATGCTGTGAAATTGCCATGATGCTCGTGGTCAGAGCTGTTCAATTTCAAGATTTCAATAAATCCATGAAGGTACCGTTTGCATTTTATGCACACTTTGAAAGTCTCCTCATGCCCAATCAATCTTAAACTACTGAGAAAACAAACAGCTACCAAAAACATGAAGCTTGTAGTTTCTCATATTACATTGTCAGTAAGGATGGAGATTATAAACCCCCTATAACTTTGGTGCTGATGCTGGTAAGATGTTTATTGAAATGCTTGAAGTCAAAGCAAGGGAAATCCATTTACTTTACTCAAAGCAAGTAAACCTATGGAGTTAACTGAAGAAGACAAAGAAATAATTTCTGACACAAAATTATGTCATATATACGGCAAGCAGGTGGATTGTAGTGATTGAGTGCTTGACCATGATCACCTGACTGGAAAATTTAGGGGCTTTGCTCATAACAGATAATATGCTATTTAGGAAGCCAAAGTTTATTCCAGTATTTATTCTTGACCTTTCGGGGTACGATACTCACTGTTTCATAGAAAGATAGGTTTGAATAATGAGGAAATCAGTGTAATTCCAAACAACGAAGCACGTTACATTTCCTACCCTTTAACATGACCCAGTATGCTTGAACTAGGATCTTTGAATTCTTTCAGGTTTATGAGCACAAGTCTTTTTGCGCTTACTTAAAGAAATAATAATCATAATAATTAATAATAATCATAATAATTATCATAATCTTTAATAATCTTACAAAAAGATCAGTTTAAACATACTACTAAATACTTCAATGACTCCCAGTTAGATAGGGTTTAAAGGAAAAGTGTCTATCCTTATGACTTCATGGATTGTGCAGAAAAGTATAAACTAACATACCTTCCCAAATTTTGTAACAAACTAAATAAGAAAAATTTTGTGCTTGAAAATTATGATCATGCCAAAACGGTTTGGGACTTCTTTAAAATACGCGGCATGAAAGAGTATACTCTACTCTACAACATAACGGATGTTTATTGTTAGATGTTTGATGTCATGGAAAATTGTTTAAGTGTTTACATGTCAACATATAAATTAGATCCCGCATGGTTTTTTAAAACTCCAGGTTTAGCTTGGATCTTGTCGCTGGTTAACTCAGTGGGGGTGGATGGTTGGGTGTCATCTATTGTTGGTGTCTGCTGTTTTTGTTGATCGGTTCAGGAAACATCTGTGCTGCTGCATGTTAAAAAGTTGCTGTAGATAGACTGTTTACGAATTTTCTTCTTAAATTGATACAAAAATTCTTCATTGGAAAGGCCATTTCTCAATTTTCTAAACAACTCTTGATAATAGGAAACAATGGTGAATTTAGCTCTTGTAACACGTTGGAAATTAGTTAAATTAGTTATGAAATTATGCAAATCAACATATGATGCTGGAACATGTGTGTCCAGCACACATCCAATTGGGAAACATATGTCTTCGGTCAAGTTATTAAAAGCTGTGCCGTAGTCATGTTTATGAGGTTTCCTGTGGCATTGGGCCTTTGTGATCAAACTGTAAACTACAGCTCCATGTTGACTGCCCTGTAATGCTAGGTGTTTTGTTACACAGTGTGATCTACCTGGTCTGACCAAATTGCTTCTTAAAAATAACAGCTACGCCTGCAGACATATGGCGAGGATCTTCAAAATCAGCAGAGATACTGGGCGCGAAGGCTTCAGTCTCATCACCCATGTATTTTTTCATAATATCAGACATAGGCATATCAATTACATTGATATTAAGGTAGTTCAAAAGAGACTTAATAACCAGATTAAGTGAAGTTTTATCTACTTCATCTTGTTTAATCTTTTTCATCACACTACGTCGATATCACCTGTTTTCGACCCTCGTTTCTACCGTCGAAACACCTGTTTTGCCGGCCTAGGCCGGCAAAATTTTCCGGCCTAGGCCTGCAAAATCAGCTGGCCTAGACCTTACATAAAAACATTCACATCAACACGTTGTATCACAAAAACATGTGACTGCAACAATGAAATGAATTGGTTGCCTAGCAACCGGAAACTCAAGCAGTACATCTCGCTAGGTTAGTTGATGTTATGTTTTGTTTGTTATGAACGAAAAAGTAATGTTTTCACTTGTTTAGAATTTATTGAATTGTGTAGTGTGATGAAAAATATCGTTCGTAACTCGGGCCGAAAGCGTTTTGCCAACCCTCGATCGTTTCAAGTTCTCGACTTCGTCTCGAACTTGAAACATGATCTCGGGGCCGGCAAAACGCCACTTTCGGCCCTTGTGACGAAATATACTATTTTTTTCAGTATTAGTTTAATTTTATTGACGATAAGATTTACTAATTTGTTTTTGCCCCTATTATTTATGTGCAAGCCATGATTTGTATTGTGGAGTTGCTAGAAATGGTCTAAGTAAATGATATTGAACATCTTTAAGACAAGCTACCAATTCTTTCAAATAGTTGTTTTCCAACAATGTCATCAGGAAGTGGCCCCTTTTCATTTAAGTCAAATATTTTTGGAATTGCAGTTATAATAACAGGTTTATTTTCACTTAATTTAAGTAGTCTTTTTTCCAGTGTTGAGTATATGGGAGGTAAATCTTGTTGTTAAGTGTCATTATTCCTCCATTAACTATTAAAATGAGTAACTATTAAACCATCAACAATTTTGTAATGACTGTAACTACAATAACACAATGGATTTATCCTGGTTTGTAACAACTGCTCACCAACCAGAGCCCATAATACGAGGGCTATTCAGAAAGTAAGGAACGTTTTCGTCTTACGCCGTTGTACGAGCGCGTATCGAATATATTAGGGTATGAGAGTGCTCGGGGCCTCAGTGGCTATCCAGCCGTGACACTAGGAGCATCGTCGCGCCGCCCGTTTTCTTTATATTTAAATTCAAAATGGCCGCTTCCATAAAAAGTCCCGCCAGTTGCGAAGTGCGATCGGTAACACGGTTTTTGTTGACAAAAAACTAAAAACCGATTGAGATTTATCGATTTTTATTCTTTTAATTTCAACACAGCAAAGTCCGTGAAACTTGAGGGAAAGATAACGAAAGCTTGGTTATGGTGGAGCAGCGGTTTTCATGGATCTTATCGTCAACTTTAGTGACTGTTTCGTCAGTCACAACGCTCGGTCGTCCACTCCACTGCTCATCAAGAACATTGGTTCGGTCATTTGTAAACTGAATACACAACTTACGCACAGAACTTTCATTCAAGACATTGTTCCATACTTCCACACACTTTTTGATAAATCTTTATCGGTTTTAAGTTTTTTGTCAACAAAAACCGTGTTACCGATCGCACTTCGCAACTGGCGGGACTTTTTATGGAAGCGGCCATTTTGAATTTAAATTGACAGATAACGGGCGGCGCGACGATGCTCCAAGTGTCACGGCTGGATAGCCACTGAGGCCCCGAGCACTCTCATACCCTAATATATTCAATACGCGCTCGTACAACGGCGTAAGACAAAAACGTTCCTTACTTTCTGAATAGCCCTCGTACCTGTTGTTACGTGGCTAGCAGACAACAAATTCCATTCTCTTCTATTCTCTCCTTTTCAATCTTTATGACATAGAAAACTTTTAATTAGTTACCATAATGTTGAACATGACCGCTCAGTGTGATCACATACTCGCTGAGATGATGTCTTGAGCCACGATTCAATGTTGATATAAAAGTTTGTGTTAGAAAAACACAGATGTAACAGGTATTCTATTGTGCATTACAAGTCGCCTCCTTCACAGTCGTGTTACGGTACGTGATGTTGTCAGGACGAGACAGTATGGGCATGCTTGGCCGCGATGGCAGCTCAGGCTAGAGATTTGGACACAGCGGAGGAAGCTTACGCTGCGATAAATCAGGTGGACAAGGTCGTCTTTATACAACACATCAAGGTTAGTCGCAGCTGTAGCAGTTTGCGTAGCTATAAATGTCAGTATTAGGCTTACTGCAGACTACAAACAAAATAATAAAATTAAAAATAAAAGCAGACTTTGGTTTTCAACATATTTATTTAGTAATTTGTAGATTTTCATATTTCTCCAAAATTTAAATGGGCCTGATAATTGAATTTTTTATCAACTTTTAACAGTATAAATTAGGCTCTAAAAAGTTGAAGACAAAAAATTTCTATAAAACATTTTCCATGATCCTTTAGGTTTTTTTTTATTTTATTTTTTTTTATTTTCAACAGACACACCCATTTTTATTTTTAATTAATTTATTTATTTACAGTGTCTAATCATGCCCTTACATGCAGTGTTTGCCTGGGCTGTAGACTTTTTCTTTGTCATGACAATTCCTTTAACCATATTCCTAAACCTATTCTATATTCATGACAACCTGATGTTAAAAACAAGTAAGTCTCCTGAAAATTTCACGGATGTACATCAGATGAAAACGTTTTTTTTTTGCCTTATTTTACTGTACTAATTGGGGAAATACTGACAAACACTAAATAATAATACAATTGCAAATACTAAATAAAAAATACTAACAAACTGCTTGCATTTTAAAATTGAACAAAGTCATCTTTAAGGTAATCCAGCACTCCCTATCTCCGCCATGTTAAATAAGGTGTCTTTAGGTACACATAACTTACACAAAAACTGTGATATCAATCTGAAATTTTTTCTATTTATTTTAGTGACCTTTCACAACAATAATAAGAAGTGGTTTTATTGTATCTAAAAAAATTTAGTTTTTATACAGTTTTTAAAGTTATATATATTTTTTATGATATTTTATACATAATAGAAGCTGTAAAAATAAAACCATAAGAGATCATTCGATTCTGATTCGTATTATTGCTTAGCAACCTGCCATGGTCATCTGTACCAATTTTTGTGAAGATCTATTAAAAAATAAAGGGAATAATCGTACCGAAGTATCAAAAATTAAGTTTTTCGGAAAACGGCAAAAAACTAAAACCTATAAATTAGCCTTTTTAAGGCCAAGGACGAAAGATTCATCGTCCTTAGATAGCTTTTAAGCATTCAGCATTAACCCGACAATTAAGGCCGAAGATTGCTTTCATCGTTTCTGAGATAGCATTTGTAGCGGGGCATCGTAGTTCCAGTTTTCTCTCCTGCAGCGCTAGCGACTCAACAAGACAATTGGAGCGCCTCGATCACCAGCCTCAGTGGATCAGTTGGTTAAGGCGTTACCTTTCTGGCCAGAAGGTAGCGCCTGGGGCGGGTTCGAATCCCGCCCGGTTCACCGAGGGGGGAGTTGGTGTCAGTGCACAAATGCATATGATATCGGCGTCCTCGGGATAGGCTCCTGGCACAAGCTGCCAGGAACCCTGAAAGCTCCGGTGAGGCAAGCCTATGCTTTTAAAATATAGGGAGGACCTGATATTGTATGTATTTGTGCACTGACACCAACACCCGTTTTGCTATTTCAAAGTTTCAACAGCTGTAAAGAATAAACACATACTACCAGTGAAACCAATCTGTCTATTCATACAGAACTAAAGAGGTTATTTTAAACCATGGAACGTACTCTGATTAACAAACTGCAATAAGTATGTTTAAGAAAGAAAGTGGAGAAAACTTTTGAGCGTTTCACAAATCTTAGAATGATGGAAGTGGTCTCAAATTAAAGGTCTTGATCCCAGGGACTTTGATAAAAGAGAGGTGTGTCGAAATAAGGTACAGGAATTAGAAATGACGTAAAACGTTATCCTTAAGTGCATTGGAGTTTAGAAACGTTTGTTTTTGCCATCTCATTGCCCCTAAATTTGGTTATATTAATCGTTATCTTCACTCAAACATTAAGATAGAATGACTTATTTTTTTAAACTTGTGGTTTTACTAATATAATAACCAAGCTTCGGAATCTGGAGGTGAGTGTATTGTGGTGGACTGGTGGAAGTTACACATAAATGAAAGCGGTCATGTTCATCCCTGGTGATTCTGACCTTGGTTTGGTGATGGTCAGGCTCATTGGTATTACCTTGCTTGGGTACAGGAAAGGGTTTCGGATGAGATGCGGAACTTGTCACAATGTGAACTAGCTATTGGTCATAATTACCCTATGAATTGGGTATGGGGTTAGGTGGAAACTTGCATTGGAACAATGGAGACTTGGTCACATGGAAACTAACTCAAGTGAAACTGACTATTGGTGTTGATACCCAGAACCAGGATCGGCCTACCGAATGAGCTCTTACCCTAAGCCAGCTTTGATGTGGCATAATAATGAACTAGATATAACGTAATGTTTAGTTAATACTGAATTTCAGGTCTGTATGTAACATGAGAAGCTAAACTAAATAATCCCGTACCAACCTCACATGCTAGGGCCTGACTATTGAAATTTTAAGGTAATCCAGCACTCCCTATCTCCGCCATGTTAAATAAGGTGTCTTTAGGTACACATAACTTACACAAAAACTGTGATATCAATCTGAAATTTTTTCTATTTATTTTAGTGACCTTTCACAACAATAATAAGAAGTGGTTTTATTGTATCTAAAAAAATTTAGTTTTTATACAGTTTTTAAAGTTATATATATTTTTTATGATATTTTATACATAATAGAAGCTGTAAAAATAAAACCATAAGAGATCATTCGATTCTGATTCGTATTATTGCTTAGCAACCTGCCATGGTCATCTGTACCAATTTTTGTGAAGATCTATTAAAAAATAAAGGGAATAATCGTACCGAAGTATCAAAAATTAAGTTTTTCGGAAAACGGCAAAAAACTAAAACCTATAAATTAGCCTTTTTAAGGCCAAGGACGAAAGATTCATCGTCCTTAGATAGCTTTTAAGCATTCAGCATTAACCCGACAATTAAGGCCGAAGATTGCTTTCATCGTTTCTGAGATAGCATTTGTAGCGGGGCATCGTAGTTCCAGTTTTCTCTCCTGCAGCGCTAGCGACTCAACAAGACAATTGGAGCGCCTCGATCACCAGCCTCAGTGGATCAGTTGGTTAAGGCGTTACCTTTCTGGCCAGAAGGTAGCGCCTGGGGCGGGTTCGAATCCCGCCCGGTTCACCGAGGGGGGAGTTGGTGTCAGTGCACAAATGCATATGATATCGGCGTCCTCAGGATAGGCTCCTGGCACAAGCTGCCAGGAACCCTGAAAGCTCCGGTGAGGCAAGCCTATGCTTTTAAAATATAGGGAGGACCTGATATTGTATGTATTTGTGCACTGACACCAACACCCGTTTTGCTATTTTAGAACGTCAATTTAAAGCCTAGCCTTACGGCGTTTTTAGTGTTAATATTTTTACTCAGTTTATTTTCCTTGAAATGATGGTGCATATATTTAGTAAAATGAGTCTAAGTAATATAAAAAATAATTTTACATAACAGTGTTTAGTATGTATGAATTCAGCATAAAATGGAAAATACAAAAACATAAAAAACAAAAAAGTTTTTTTTTTTAATTTTTGGGTGCCGTCTTACCTTAAAAACTAGGATGCTATGATCCAGGTACTCTGAAAGGCTGAAGAAGCAGTTACTAATCGAACAGTCAACCACTGATATGATAACTGACTTAATATCAAAGACAAAAAGGTAGAAAAGATAGAAACCATTTTTTTATTTTAAAATTAACAGATGCAAAAAATTTATTTATTTAATTTACCCATGATTACTCTCAGGTTGGTAACTTTACAAGTCGTGTGGGTTGACAGAGTCTGCCGGTGCGAGGAGCACAGCTAGCGGAGATGGCGTTGCTGGGAGGCAACGTGGCCGACGCTGAGAGCATTCTGCTGCAGAACGGATTGGTAACTGTACAAGTCGTGTGGGTTGACAGAGTCTACCGTTGCGAGGAGCACAGCTAGCGGAGATGGCGTTGTTGGGAGGCAACGTGGCCGACGCTGAGAGCATTCTGCTGCAGAACGGTTTGGTAACTGTACAAGTCATGTGGGTTGACAGAGTCTGCCATTGCGAGGAGCACAGCTAGCGGAGATGGCGTTGTTGGGAGGCAACGTGGCCGATGCTGAGAGCATTCTGCTGCAGAACGGATTGGTAACTGTACAAGTCGTGTGGGTTGACAGAGTCTGCCGTTGCGAGGAGCACAGCTAGCGCAGATGGCGTTGCTGGGAGGCAACGTGTCCGACGCTGAGAGCATTCTGCTGCAGAACGGATTGGTAACTGTAAAAGTCATGTAGGTTGACAGAATCTGCCGGTTCGAGGAGCACAGCTAGCGGAGATGGCGTTGCTGGGAGGCAACGTGGTCGACGCTGAGAGCATTCTGCTGCAGAATGGATTGGTAACTGTACAAGTCTTGTGGGTTGACAGAGCCTGCCGGTGCGAGGCGCACAGCTAGCGGAGATGGCGTTGCTGGGAGGCAACGTGGTCGATGCTGAGAGCATTCAGCTGCAGAATGGATTGGTAACTGTACAAGTCGTGTGGGTTGACAGAGCCTGCCGGTGCGAGGCGCACAGCTAGCGGAGATGGCTTTGCTGGGAGGCAACGTGGCCGACGCTGAGAGCATTCTGCTGCAGAACAGATTGGTAACTGTACAAGTCGTGTGGGTTGACAGAGTCTGCCGGTGTGAGGAGCACAGCTAGCGGAGATGGCTTTGCTGGGAGGCAACGTGGCCGACGCTGAGAGCATTCTGCTGCAGAACAGATTGGTAACTGTACAAGTCGTGTGGGTTGACAGAGTCTGCCGGTGCGAGGAGCACAACTAGCGGAGATGGCATTGCTGGGAGGCAACGTGGCCGACGCTGAGAGCATTCTGCTGCAGAACAGATTGGTAACTGTACAAGTCGTGTGGGTTGACAGAGTCTGCCGGTGCGAGGAGCACAGCTAGCGGAGATGGCATTGCTGGGAGGCAATGTGACCGGTGCTGAGAGCATTCTGCTGCAGAACAGATTGGTAACTGTACAAGTTGTGTGGGTTGACAGAGCCTGCCGGTGCGAGGCGCACAGCTAGCGGAGATGGCGTTGCTGGGAGGGAACGTGGTCGACGCTGAGAGCATTCTGCTGCAGAATGGATTGGTAACTGTACAAGTCGTGTGGGTTGACAGAGCCTGCCGGTGCGAGGCGCACAGCTAGCGCAGATGGCGTTGCTGGGAGGCAACGTGTCCGACGCTGAGAGCATTCTGCTGCAGAACAGATTGGTAACTGTACAAGTCGTGTGTGTTGACAGAGTATGTCGGTGCGAGGAGCACAGCTAGCGGAGATGGCATTGCTGGGAGGCAATGTGGCCGACGCTGAGAGCATTCTGCTGCAGAACAGATTGGTAACTGTACAAGTCGTGTGGGTTGACAGAGCCTGCCGGTGCGAGGAGCACAGCTAGCGGAGATGGCATTGCTGGGAGGCAACGTGGCCGACGCTGAGAGCATTCTGCTGCAGAACAGATTGGTAACCATACAAGTCGTGTGGGTTGACAGAGTCTGCCGGTGCGAGGAGCACAGCTAGCGGAGATGGCGTTGCTGGTAGGCAACGTGGCCGACGCTGAGAGCATTCTGCTGCAGAACAGATTGGTAACTGTACAAGTCGTGTGGGTTGACAGAGTCTGCCGGTGCGAGGAGCACAGCTAGCGGAGATGGCGTTGCTGGGAGGCAACGTGGCCGACGCTGAGAGCATTCTGCTGCAGAACGGATTGGTGTTCCGGGCGATCATGGTCAACCTGCATACCCACAACTGGCTCAGGTCAGTTCTGCCAACCCCACTTGGCTGATGTCACAGTTATTACATTTGCGGGTGCGGCTGTATGCGCTTTATTGCCACACCGCACAGGGGGGTACTGGGTGTGGGTGGGGGCTCTGCAGAGTTCAAACATTAATCGCTTAAAACTTTAATATTATTTGGTTTATTTAAAACGGTTCAGATGGAAAGTTTATCAGTTGGATATTTGGTCAGTTGGTAGCCACCCACATAGCTCCAAATATTACTCATTTATATCGCTATACATCGTTGAAAATTAATTTGCAGTCGAAAGATAGAATTTTATTTCCCACGACGAAACAGATTTTTTCCCAACCGTCCTCATTTCTCCTGTTTTCTTTATCTTCAGCTATTATTTTAATTCCACTCTTCATCTTCAGAGTAGATACTAGGGCTGATGACCCTGTAAATTCTTCTAATAACCTTTGCAAGCGCTTATTTTTTCATATCAAACATCAAAATAAGTATATTTGCTTACAAAAAAACAAAACATTGCATTGATTGAATGACATTATCAATTAAATATCTGTAATAATGATAAGTGATTCTGATTGGTTTAGATTTTTTGGTAGCAGGAGAAATGGCAAAAATTAAAGAAATTGAATCTGCATTTTGACTGAACATTAGTTTTGAATGTAATATATATTTTATCGAATAAACAATATCACCCATTGGAAATTCGTTAAATGTGCATATTTTCAGGGCCAATGTTTGGTATTTTTATCAAAGAACTTTGCAGCGTGCAATCAATAGGGTTTGTTCCCAAATGATAAGTAATTAAGACTAAAAAAATATTACCCTGACTTCTCAATTCTTGCAGATTAAAATTGTCTCAATCTGAAGTATCAACCTGTTCAAATATCTACTTTATTTAGCACAAAATGTATCAGTTCTAATAATATTTGGTCATCAACTTATTTGCAGAGCCCTAGAACTTGCTGTAAAACACAAAACCCATGTGGACACAGTTCTGTTGTATCGGAAGCGATACCTCGAGGCATTCGACAAAACTGAAACTAACGAAAAGTTCCTTCAGTTTCAGGATCAGGTAATTGTTTTACTCTTTTCGTGGTGTAGTTAGTAACAAAAGTAAAAAAAGTGTTAAAATCTTAAAATTTATTTAGGAACAGAGAAAAGAGTTAAAATAGAGTTAGAATAGAGTCAAAAGACAGCCAAATGACAAAATAATACCATATTTAGATATTTTAGAATATAATATCAAATGATAACTTTAGAAGAATAAGAATAAGAGACCTTTATTTTTGTTCAACACCTTTGATGTATAATAGACAAAGTCAAAATCAATAACATAATTAACCTAAAAAATAAAAAATAACAGCTCTTGATTAACCTAGATGTTGATAAATTTAACATTAAAAACTCTTCAATTGAATAAAACCCCTGGCCAAGGAGCCACTTCAACAATCTCTTCTTAACTATTAGAATGCTTTCTTTACGGAATTCAGAAGGCAACTTATTAAATAATCTTGTTTGAAGTAATTTGTTGCTTTCAATGGACTTTGTTGATAAAACTGATGGAATGTTGAAATTATTACATGTACCGTACTAGTACTATAATTGTATACATCAGAATGCTTAGAAAACCTAGAATACATCGGAATGCTTAGAAAAACTAGACCCATTCTCTTTAGCAAACTTTATGTTGTGAAAAATAAAAATACCTGGCAAGGTCAAGATTTTTTGATTTATGAAAATGGCTTGCAAGTGCTTCTGCTTGGGATATCAAACATTATTCTGCCTAATAAAAACTTAATTGGCTCCCACACTATTCCCTTGTAAGAAATTTCCATACAAGAGGTGTGAATGGAAAAAAGCTGTGATATGTAGTCAACAGCATACTCCTAGAAACACATTTTTTCAGTCTTCTTAATACAATACCCCCATCACAACAGATCTGCGTACTCAGCGAATTTCCAAAGAAATTTGAGATTAGGCCTATGTATTTTCCCCATAAACCCCGTGGGAATGAGTATGTAGGTTTGCTGCCATGGGATGTTGTTAGGAAATGTTAGTTGTTAGGAAATGTAATGGTTAGGTAAGCTGAATATCAAATCGTATCAATATTCGTCACTTTTTAATTTTCCCCATAAAAACCATGGGGGTGAATGTGTAGGTTTGCCGCCATGTGGGTGTTGTAAGCAAATATCAGTTAACACATTGAACCTTGGGTGCTTAACATTGCTTATGCTTGTATACTAAAATACTGAGTGTTTTAGCATAAATTCAAAAAAATTATTACTTCTTTATTTTTAAACAAAACACCATAAACTATACATAATTTTAAAAGTGAAATCAAGACCGTTAATCTATCCTGACATATCTTAATAAAATTTGGTATATACATTCATTACCAAGCATTTAACTTATATTAGCTTACAAAACCCATATGGCGGCAAATACTCCTCCATGGGGTTTATGGGGAAAATGAATATAACATCATAACTAGAAAAAATTTGGTATGTACATTCACTAGGTAGGGTTTAACTTATATTTAAAAAAAACCCCATATGGTGGCCAAATTACATACTACCATCCCCATGGGTTTTATGGGAAAATAGAAAATATACCATAAATTCCATTGGAAATTCGCTTAGTACGCAGGTCTGCTGCGACGGGGGTATTATATGACGTATATATACATCTGTTACTTAAGAAATCGCTGGAATATGTAAAATTGGATTTTTATTGAATTTGTTTCCTAGCAACAAATAAATAAATATGAAAAAATATAGGCATATAAAATATACATATAATAGTACATATATTTGCATATGTACATATACATACATATCTACATAAATGTATGTACATGTATATAGACATATGTATATTTTAACCATAAAAAGGATGCCCAAGTAGCATAAAAATAAGTTTAAAAAGAAGTTTGCAATAAATTTAATATGAGTTCAAAATTATTTTAATTTCAGTCAATATTGTTAATTTTTTATATTAATTCTAGTTTAGAAACAAGTTTGTAATAATTTTAAACTTATTTTAATGTTTATTTTACGTAAATTAAATATTCTGTGTCACGTAGATTACATAAATGGGTGCAAGTAGTATAAATGTTGTGATAGAAGACGTTTGTTCAATAAAAGTTCATAGAAAAGCAAGATTCTATTTATTTTGTGGAAGAACAACATAGGAAACTTTATTTAAATTTTCTCTGTAACCTGCTTAACTCATGATTCAAAATAATAATCTTTTTAGAATAATAATATGTTTAATTAATTACTTCTTACTACTTTTGCTTTTAAATGATTTGAAACTTATAATAAACTTATATTAAAACAATTTTGAATTTTTTTACTTATATTAAAACAATTGTAAACTTGTTTTTAATGAGTTTGTAATAAATTAAAAAATTAATTAATTTTTTTATATAAAAGCATTTAAAAAATTTTTTTTAATTTCAATTAAAACAATTTTGATATATATTTTTAAAGACATATATTAAAATAATTTTAAAATAAGTTTGTAATCATTTTAAAATTATTTTAATACAAGTTTACTATTTTGTTTTAAAATTATTAAAAACTTGTACTAAAATAATTTTGATATAAGTTTGATTGACGTACATAAAAATAATTTTAATATTATTACAAACTTATACTGTCATAGTTTTAACATAAAATTTATTACAAACTTATTACGTACTTCTTATGGACTAATTTTTATGCTACTTGGGCGTCAGTTATCAAATTATTAAATTTTAAATTAAGTAAAGTAATGTAATTGTAACAATCTAAAATTAGGGAGGTAAAAAACTGATGTATCACTGGTTCTTCGGTCAAAAAACTCAAGAGAACAAAAAGGATTCAACAAAAGCCAGTCATGCAACTTAATTAAACTTAACTTGAAAGGAGGTTTACTTATGTTGTGCCTAACCTTATTGTAGACCCTTAAACCTACTGAAACATGACTTTTTAATGACTTAGAAAGTCTGACAAACTCATAATCTAATGCATTTCTATTTCTAGTATTGTAGTCATGAACGGTACTTCTACAGGTAAATTTATTTAGGTGATCCAATAAATACCTACTTGATCAACTAAAAAATGTACAGATAACCAGTATCAAAATCTTAAATTCAATAAAGACAAGTTTGGAACGATTTCTAGTTCTAAATTTTTCCATAATTTCTGAAGTACAAAAATTTAATTAAGCGTATTTCTAGAACAATTTCCCCTTAATCTTCGGCCACATGAGCATGAAGGCAGCATGAAAACACGTGAGATAGATGAGCAGATAAAACGTAATGGGGTATGTCACACGCAGTGTGTTTTCCCGTTGTAGTTTTTATATTATAATTGAGTTATAATATTCAAGCAGCGTGAAAATAAGCTAGAGTTTACCATGTGAAAAACCACTTTTGTGGCCGTGCACATAAAAACAGGCCATAATTTATTGTAGATTGGAAGTATGAAAGGTAAATCATTCTTAAACAATCTACTGTCACATATTTTACAAGCCGTCTTAACAGAAAAATAACAGAAGATAATTTCTTTGAGATAAAATCAATGGTAACATTATGTTAACTTAACATCCACTGATATATGAAGAAATTTAACATATAGACCTTTTCAGTTTCTGACACTTTCCCATATCTATGGCACTTACAATACTCTAGAAATAAAGAAAAATTATCAATAAACTCACATAGAACCGAACTTATACACCAACATTCAATGGGATAAAACTCTTTATTGCCTAGCCACTAAATATTAAGAATATTAACCAATTTGAAAAATTTCGCAGAAGGGTGGAAGAATTAGTTTCTGCGAAAGTTTTGTACTCGTATGGAGAATTAACTTGGATTTAAGAGGTAAACTGTTTTGAGGCTGAGAGATTCGCGTAATGTATTAGAGCAAATGTGTACTACCTATTAAGGCTTGGCTTAGTTATATGCAAAGAGGAGCATTCTATTTTTATTTCATGACCTTATTTGACACCATTCTCTGTACAAAACTGTTCTTTGTGATTGATTGATATATATCTGTTTAGATCTTTACAATGACTGTCAGCCAACACAAGGACCCTTGTTATTCTCTTGGCAATATGGTCTGAGTTTATTTTTATTCTGCGGTTTTGTGTCCTGTTTTACTGATTGCTTTGTCATAGAAGACCCTTAGTTTTTTATTTTAGTCTTCAATAAAACCAAGAAGTAATTTTCAAAGTAACCCTAACCATCACAATTAATAAGGCCTACGCAGGTTTTAAAAATAATTAATTTTGAACAATGTAAAATATTTTTCATCCAAAACTGCGGAACATTTTATACTCATAACCTATGTCTTATTTTTCCAGGTGGATCTAGATGAAGAGAAAATTGAACAAAAAGTTTCTCTTGAATATGAAAAGGAGAAATCATCAGCTTGATGATAACATACTCTGGACATGAGAGTTAATCTTTATTTTACTGTAAGATTAAGGATGTATCAGAATTAAAATATTTTATGTGTAGTGGTTTTTATTTGTTAAATTTAATGTTCGCCTGAATTTACCAACTAGCAATTTCTATTTCTAACTTAGGAGAAATCTAAAAACAAGCTTACAAGTTAACTTTATCCTGTGCTTTCTCCTAGTTTGAATTGAGTTTTGCCGTAGCGTAGACACTGCCTGCTTTCTTTTTCAAGAATGCTTTATTGCCTATAAATAAAGGCTTACTACTAAACCAACCCATGTTGCTTAGTTACAGGGCTTATGCATCAAATAAATAATCAATTACACCAGCCGCCACGAGAGATGTCTATTGAGTAACTATGGTAGGATAAATTTTTTTGGTTAGTCTAAACAAGATGCACGTTATCTTGCACAAAATTGAAGCCAATGGCTTTTTACTTACAGACACACCACTGATGCACCGGATTGGAGGTATATTTTCACTTGAAACGGGTTAAATGAAACGTTATATTTTCCATTTCTACACAATTTACACAATGTTTGCCATCCTAATAAACCTTAAACATAAAATGGTGTGCACTATGTATGACAATATTAAACAAACCTGAAGTAGGAAAAATAACAATGGAGCATCTTATACAAAGTTATTGGACACTTCTACTGTTTGTCAGTATACTGTCTAAATATGATATTATAGACCCTTGATTATGTATTCACTTTGATACTTTTATATATGCATTTTGTTTTTGAGTTTAGTACTTTTCATCACGAATTTTCCACCAAATGGAATTAAATTAACATTCTTCTCTTCGAGAAAAGATTTATTAAAAGTTAATAGGTTTTAAGGTTTCACATTTGTTAGTACTTCAGTTTCGGCATACCACAAACAACCAGAGGAGCCTAATCAGATTATTATTGGAATATGTTTTAAGGTAAACCCCCACTTTGTAATCGATATTGTTGGTTTGGTAATTATATTTTTCCTATATTTCGAATGGTCATTCCCGATTAAAAAGTGATGGTTCTTCAATACTTATTCTTACAAACTGCAACAATTTGTCTAACAGTTCATGTTCACGTGTTGTTCATAATTAATTGGACGTTAGTCCAGCCGTCTTACATAAAGAAACACGCTTCTTGGATCTTCTCTGCTATATGGATGTCTCTATTTGATGGGAGCAACTCAACAGATCTCCTCGGCCAATAATCAGCTATGTAAGATTTAAGTTTTCTCTTGTAAGTAGTTTAGAATTAAGTATTTTGTCCTGTAAACAGTATGATTTTTGTAACGCAATTTTTTTGTATGAAAATAAACACAAAATTTAACAAAATATCAAAAAGGCAATATATGTGATATTTCTTCATTTCACATATTGATATTTTAACGTTTAAAGATCTATCGTGACTTTGACTTTAACCTATACAATATTTTTAATCTGAGTTACTTTTGAGGTCAATTCACCCCCTCTTTTCTATACTCTACGATGCAGTCTTTCATAATAATAATAATAGTAACAATGATCTATATATTAATAGGCAAGCAGGTTTCTTTTCCTCCTTTTTTCTCAGCTTGGGCAAAACGTAGCAAAAATCCGAGCATACCGTTAGAAAGGTAGTGTAGTGTAGATGAGCATAATCCTATTATAATTCCCATCGGCCCTCCAGGCTTTCAAATTTTCAATATTAATCTTATGGGAGAAGGATAATTGATCAAATCATTAGACATTTGTTGTAATAACAAATAGTATCAAATCAGGAAGAACAGATGTTTAAGTTATAAAGCATTTTAAATCAAATTGGCTCAAGATGAATTGAGGTTTTGGTCGAATTTCGACCATTGGGGGATCTCTAATAATGTTTATTTCTCCACTTGTGACATTTCTCTCTTGTAATATTTGTGTATTACAAATATTACAAAGAAAACTTAAACTATTTTGAAAAAAAAACTTGCAGAAAAATAATTTACAACCCAGAGAAGAACTAGTTAAAATAAAGTCAGAAACCCAGTTCAAAACTAATTTTAGTTGAAAGAACAAAACCAAAATATATTACAATTAAAAACAACTAGTGCACGTGTTGCTCGACATTGAGCAGTTTATTTTGATATAATACAAAAGTTAAGTCTAAATCAATCACATCCAACCAGTACCGCATTTCCCCTTAGGCCCAGGCCTAGGGCGCAAAATTTTAGGGGGCGCTAAATTTTGAGGGATTAAAAAGTGGAAATTTGCTCTTATTCATACGTAAAATCATTTCAATTGTAAATGATTGTAAAGGATTGTAAATGCCTGCGAAAGGGGGACGCGACGCAATGCTCGTTAGGCCCCGTTTACAGGTTACGACTTTTCGCAAGGTGCATGTCGCTGGCCGGGTCATGTTGGAAAATTAACAAAAAATTTATACCACGAATTAGTATATTATTAGTATATATTAGTATACTAGTTTACATAATTAGTATATCAACCGCTTAAGAGTTAGAGACAAAGACATTTTTCCGGGCCAGCGACATACTAGCTCGGTCATGTGTCCAAATGACTCAAAACCGGTGTCAAACATTAACTTATAATTAGTATATATATATTAGTATACTACATTTCATAATTAGTATACCATCTGGGACTCCCCCAATAATTAGAAAATCAATACGGTGGAGGCATGTCGCTGGCCCGGTCATGAGTCCAAACCCAGGGCCGCCGAGAGGGGGGGCAGGGGGGCAGTTTGCCCCGGGCCTCAAGAGACAGGGGGCCTCATCTCTTAACGATTTTTTTTTATCTATGGTAGCAAAATAATCTCTGCATAGGCTATGTAGTAACACCATGTGTTTTTGAAGACCTATAAAAATCTTTTAAACGTAACAAAGTATAGCGTATGACCTTATATACAGGCCTATCAAATGACCTGTATATATCAGTATATAAAATGGCTTTATATATCAGGCCTGTATTATGAGTCTCCGTGGTTTTAAGCTCTGTGTCGGTGAACAGACGCCGCGGCGCGGAAGCTTGTGTAAGCGCGGCGCCCGCCGCCTCGTGCTTGTGCTGGTATTTAACAGGTATGATATTTGTCAGTAACAAAGCTACACCTCATCTGATCCATCACAATCATCACACTCATCCCTTCAGTCATACTCACCTTAAAATACGCACAACAGAGTGCGTCGGTGTTTCAAATAAAGTATCAAAGTAAGTACCATTGCAAAAATATTATATTTTGCAACAGATCCTTCACGGCTTCGACTAATATTGTCGTGTCTGCGTTTGTTGGTCCAAGTATATAAGATAAAATTGTCTTTTAATCATTAAATGAATTTGCCATATTGAAGGCAAGAAAGAAACGTTTGCGAGTTGGTTAGTTTTTGTGAACGGTACTTAGTTTTTCTTAAGAACCAACACTGAATCATCTAATGGCTCAGGAGTGAAGTTGAGGGTTAGTATCGAGTAAAATAGGACCTTGCATAATTCATTCAATTTTATAAATTAATTATAAAGCAAAAGCTAGTAATTATAAGTTCAAAAAGAGTTTAGTAAACAAAAAAAATTTATTATTATTTACAATTTTAAAACAAAATGCATTTTTATAATTTTCCCTGTAAGCTTAGCCATTTCAAAATACAGTAGAACCTCGATAGTTCGACACTTTGTGGACTTAGAGAGTGTCGAAGTATTGAAATGTCGAACTATAAGGAGTATATGGGAAATGTTAACATAGGGAGAATAAAAATCATGAGTTGAATTTAGGAAACACTAAATTTGGTTGAAATCATAACTTAATTGAACTTGAACATAACCAATATTCAAATAATTCGTCACATTTGTTTAAATTTTCACATTTGTCACTCTCCAACATGGACACTATTGGTTGTTACTGACATGTTAGGGAGTCACGAACTGTGTCGAACTATAAGGAGTGTCGAACTATCGAGAGTCGAACTATCGAGGTTCTACTGTACTTAAGTTAGGCCTAAAACCACTTGGTAGCTTTCAAATAAACACTCTCGAACCCAGCCAAAGTGCAAGTTTGATAAAATTATTTCATGTAGGCCTACAGTAAATCTATGTACATTTACCCTATCTATATCTTAAAATAATTCAAATAAAGAATTTATGAATCACTTAAGAAAAGAAAGCAAGTTGTGCGCATAGATACCAAATAAATATCCAAAGAAGTAAAACTAAAAATGTGTAGCCTATATTGCATCTGGTTCGAACACAGACGGCAACGGGCAGGGATGCACCGATCGGGGGGGGCGGGTGCCCCGGGCCACAAAAATTCTCTCGGCGGCCCTGTCCAAACCACTCAAAACCGGTGTCAAACGTTAGCTTATAATTAGTATATATTAGTAAACTACATTTCGTAATTGGTATAACATCGGGGACCCCCCCCCCCCCCCCAATAACTAAAAAAATATGGCGGAGGCATGTCACTCGCCTGGTCATGTGTCCACATTTTAAATAACTAAAATCGGTAAAGTACAATGCATTACATAATTTTAATATTGTACATCTTGTCTTCCCTTTTAATACTTCTAAGCCGAGATATTTCACTTAAATTAGGGGGATCAGTCAAAGTTGTTACTTTATTTTCTAAATTTTCAAGTCTGGTCCTAATTAACTCCAAACTTAAAACAAGATCAAAAGTTTCATACAGATTCAAATAGTTGCTTTCAACTCCGATTTTAACTACTATGTCTTAGTTTTTTACGCAAATCAAGAAAATTATCACTTTTACTAACTTTAATACCACGAAGAAGGAGTTCAAACTCTAGTTCATCTCTAAGTACAAAGTCCACTTTCAAAGCCATTTTTCTTGTTATTTTAGTTAATACTTTAAATAAAATATTCACTATTAATCATTAAAAATCATCTTCCACAATTGAAACAAGCAGAGT
Organism: Neoaliturus tenellus; assembly: GCA_030545055.2. Lineage (NCBI taxonomy): Eukaryota > Metazoa > Arthropoda > Insecta > Hemiptera > Cicadellidae > Neoaliturus > Neoaliturus tenellus. The sequence goes on along the minus strand of CM061536.1, from coordinate 35,858,249 downwards.
TCCATATTTATTGTACCGCTTTTATTTTTAATATAGGCTAATTTCCTGCGGACAATCTTGAAATTAAAAAAAGGAAAAACTAAAATAAACTTCTTCTTCAAAACAAAAAATCTTCCTTTATTAAAATTCTCCTTAATCTTTTAACTTTATTTGCCGTACATTCAAATAACGCTTTCATTCATTACGCTCTCTCATACTTCTTTAATTCCTTTATTTAATCCTTTAATTTTATTCCTTTATTTTAATTTAATCCTTTAATTTAATCCTTTATTTAATTCCTTTATATTAGTTATTTTTGATAATACATATTTTCAACTCTGAAAAAGAGCAAATTGTTTTACTAAAATAAACTATTATTATTATTATTAAAGTTTCAATTTTGATCAAACTTTTTGATATTAAATTCACAAAATTTAATTAATTTACAATTTTAAATTTCTACTGATTAATTGGCAAATTAAGACCATTTTTAAATTCAAATAAATCTAATAAACTACTAAAATGAAAATAATAAATTTAATCACCCAAGGATTTGACACTGCTTGACTCACTAATTAAAAGAAGGCAGGATTAAGACCGGGCGCTCGCGTCATGACGCGTAAAAACAAATTCATAGTTTGTTATGGAATTGAACACACAGAGAGCGGCGCGGCGCAGCGCGTCTTCACTTGGACCAGTCGAGTTTGATTTTTTGGAGCGTCAACACGCGTCTTCGTTCGCGCGTCTTCCCTGCAGATATGATGGATGGTGAGTGTTTGATCAACGAAGTGTTTTGTAGGCCTGCACTCTGGCAAGCAAAGCATAAACATTACAAGAACAGGGGAATTGTGGACAAGCTGTCGAATGAGGTGGCAATGCAGTCAATGCTCTAAGTAAATATATTTTTTAAATATATACCGTATTTATTTAATACACTGAGGGTTATTTTGTAATTGTAACTTCTTTATAGTTTTCACAGACTTTAAATTTTGTAGTGTCGTTAAACAGATTTGGTGTGTATGTGTAGTTGTTTGGTAGTCCGGAATCGGGATTGTTTAACGACAATCGCGGGATTTGGCATTATAAAATCTATACTTATTTAATACTCTGAGGATTTTTTGTGTTGAGAACTCCTCCTACAATTTACAACCGATATTCAAGTTTTTGGTGTCGTTGGATACGGCATGATCTGTATTTGTTTCCGCCAAAAACGAACGTGTGATACTTTTAGTAAGTGTTTTCTTAACGCAGCAAACGGCGATCCAACTTGCTCAACGCCAGTCAGACACTCAAGTGAAGAGAGTAGAAGACGCTCCGTGACGCGCCGCGTTCTGTGTGTTCAAGTCGACGCTTGATGACGCGCCGTGCCGCACCGCGCCGCGTTCTGTGTGTTTAAGTCGACGCTTGATGACGCGCCGTGCCGCACCGCGCCGCGTTCTGTGTGTTTAAGTCGACGCTTGATGACGCGCCGTGCCGCACCGCGCCGCGTTCTGTGTGTTTAGGTCGACGCTTGATGACGCGCCGTGCCGCACCGCGCCGCGTTCTGTGTGTTTAAGTCGACGCTTGATGACGCGCCGTGCCGCACCGCGCCGCGTTCTGTGTGTTTAAGTCGACGCTTGATGACGCGCTGTGCCGCACCGCGCCGCGTTCTGTGTGTTTAAGTCGACGCTTGATGACGCGCCGTGCCGCACCGCGCCGCGCCTTGTTCTGTGTGTTCAAGGGGATGAACACACAGAACGCGGCGCGGCGCGGCACGGCGCGGCGCGTCATGACGCATGAAAAACAAATTCATAGTTTGTTATGGAGTTGAACACACAGAGAGCGGCGCGGCGCGTCTTCACTTGGACCAGTTGAGTTTGATTTTTTGGAGCGTCAACACGCGTTTTCGCGCGTCTTCCCTGCAAATATGATGGATGATGAGTGTTTAACAAAGTGTTTTGTAGGCCTGCACTGTGGCAAGCGAAGCATAAACATTACAAGAACAGGGAATTGTGGACAAGCTGTGGAATGAGGTGACAATGGTAGAATATATTGCTTAAATCTATACCGTACTTATTTAATACACTGAGGTTTATTTTGTAATTGGAACTTCTTTACAGTTTTCACTGACTTTAAAGTTTCTAGTGTCGTAGGACAGACTTGGTGTGTATGTGTAGTTGTTTGGTAGTCCGGATTCGAGATTGTTTAACGACGATCGCAGTATTTGACATTATAAAACCTACACTTATTTAATACACTAAGGGTTTTTGTGTGGAGAACTCCTCCTACAATTTACAACCAAAATTAAAGTTTTTGGTGACGTTGGATACGGTTTGATCTGTATTTGTTCGCCAAAACCGAACGTGTGATACTTTAAATAAGTGTTTTCCAAACGCAGCAAACATCGAACCAATTTGCTCAACGCCATATCGGACACTGATTACTGAAGTGAAAAGAGTAGAAGACGCTCCGCGCCGCGCCGCGTTCTGTGTGTTCAAGTCGACGCTTGATGACGCGCCGCGCCGCGTTCTGTGTGCAAGTCGACGCTTGATGACGCGCCGTGCCGCGTTCTGTGTGTTCAAGTCGACGCTTTATGACGCGCCGCGCCGCGTTCTGGGTGTTCAAGTCGACGCTTGATGACGGGCCGTGCCGCACCGCGCCGCGCCGCGTTTTGTGTGTTCATACCCTTATATGTTCGCCAAGAAGTTTCTATAAGCTCCAGTCAAAATCCGCGATTCTGATTGGCTAGTTCCGTTCTCGGCGGCTCGCTTTGCCATCACAATGGGGAAAGACAAGATTGACTACAATCTTGTCTACTGTTTAAATTTGCCTGTCTTTATTTGTTTTAATTTAATACTGTACAAATGGTACAGTTTGAAAGAAATCTTTAAAAAAATGTAAAAAAACTGAAATGTGGCTTGAAAAAATACAATAAATATTAGTTTTATAGTAGTTAAAAGTAAGAGAGTGAATAAAAAAGATATCTTGTAGACTAGCCATAAAATTTGGGTATAATTTTATTATTCTAAATTTACTATGAACAGACTTGAAAAATAAAAATACAAAATTATCTGGTTTTTATCAGAGTTTTAATTTTCATAACCTCTGAGATCTGTTTATTGCTTGTTTACTTTAACATTACCTTGATGTTACTGGTACCGGCATCTGCCAGAAGTAAATGCCATTTCAAACAGATGGATAAAAAAGCACGAATTGGCAACACCGGTGAAGACCTCAAGCTTCAAATTATATGAACCCGATTAGTACTTAGACTATAGGCTGGCGGCACACTACCGGACTTTTCACCGGACCCTACGACCAAATATCCTACCGGACGATAAGAGAAAGTCCGATAGTGTGTCAAGGGACCCGTACTTATATTTCTGAATTACATGTTTTTGGTGAGGTATCTTCAATGATTAATGTATTTCTTGGGTATCACTCACCTATTTTGATTGTCGCCAGCTCGGGACTTGTCAGGATTTACAAAAAACGACTCGACTCGTGGTTCGGCGTTCAGCCCGCGTGCGGGGAAAAAATAATAAGTTTTCTTAACCCTGAGGAAGCGGGACGTTTCAATTAGTTTTGGTTCCGCGAAACGTCGGTTTTTCGTCACTTCGGAATTATAAGTGTTTTCGTGTGTCGTGTTTTGTGTTTTGTGTTTTTTTTGTAAATCCTGACAAGTCCCGAGCTGACGACAATCGAAATAGGTGAGTGATACCCAAGAAATACATTATTCAAGGGACCCGTACACCGTACCAGACACTGTACCGAACGTCGGGCCGGACGCTCTGGAGACGTTTTTCTATGGCGAAACATCAAAGAAAAGATCGGTGTCCGGTGTACGGTCCAGTGTACGGTAGTGTGTCAGGTTCAATTTTTGCTCCGAACGCCGTCTCGATCAATGCAATGGTTTCACTTTTGTCTGAAGGTTTTGACGTGACTATCCTCCTCAGACCTGGTGGTATGTATAATAGTGTACACAAAATTTTGATTCCTGACCTAAGAAAAAAATTAAGGAAAATTTTTTTACATTTTATATTGTTATAACAAAACACACTTCCACAAATATTTTATTTTTATCATTGTTATCAACTGTGTTACACTATGGTGTACAAATGGACGCTGTTAAGTCAAGTGGCTAAAAATTTTATTTTATGATAACTGCTTTTTTGGGTAAAATAATGCAATAAAACTAGTATTAAAAGTATGTTTTTTTTTTAATTATAAGATATATGCCACTCCACCAATGAACTGTGATATTTTGTTATTAATGTGTGACAGTATTTATTTATTTATTTGTAGTCTCTATGTTAGGTTAATATCCCATTAGGAGCCCGCCCTGCGCCACAGGTCTCCGGGTGGAATTATTTTTGTTAACCTCAAAATTCGGCACGCCAATTCTTTTGTGTATTTTGTGTTTGTAACTTGTTATGTTTATTTATTGAGATTTATTTGTTGTTATTTATTTATTTATTTAATTTATCAATGCCAATTTTAAAGTTAAAGTTTCAGAAAGGGGGATTTTTTTTAAATACTGTTGTTCTTGAATTTTGAATATCGATATTCTGGTTGGCCAACCTTGGTGACATTGACTTCTGGTAAAAATCTTTTGTTATCAAATTTATCACTGTGGACCTTGGATGTTCCCGATTTTGCTCTGTTTTTGCTGTTGTTAATTTTGCTGTTAACTTTGGGTAAAATTAAATTGCTGGTTCCACAAGTTTTTTTTTTTTTTTTTTTTGTTCTGAACTCCTGAGAGCGTTGGTGAGCCCCTCCCGTGGAGCGCCTTGGGCAAGCACGTTTCCAAAGGTCGGGTGCGTTTCCGCGGGGGTGCGGTTCAGATGGTAGCAGAGCGTGGTTGGTTCTGAAGTGTAGTCTCGGAGGAGTTGTGTTAGTTTTGTGTGTGTGAGTGTATGTATGTGTGTGTGCGTGGTTCTTCAATTTGGTGGAGTGTGTGTGTGGCGAGTGGGATAGCGTCTTCTGTTGAACCCCGGAATGGTTGCGTAGGAATTTTCGCCCAGACACCTTAGGAGGTTAAGGATTTTGTGCAATTGTGTTGTGTTGCTGTGTTTTTTTTTTGTGTGGCCGCATGGCTGGGGGCAGCATGTCGGTCTCCCACCGCTTCTTGGAGTTCCCCACTTCGGTGATCGTGGACCTCCTCATCTCATGTAAACCTCATCGCGGAAATCCTTAAGTAGCTCGGAAGTCTGTGCGGGAAGTGTGCAGGGCCAGGAAGCTTGATCACCTTTCTGTCCCCTTCACTCTGTTCTGGTTTTTCCCTGTTTCTCTTTTTGCAGGCCTGCACAAAAACTTTGGGTGAGTAGTCCCCTGGTTTTGGGAAAACTTGACGCCCCCGCTTTCAGACTGTCCTGAGCGTTCCTGGTGTGAGTGTTCTTCTAGTTTTGGGGCGAGGTTGTTTGCCTTGTTTTGCCGGGAGGTTCCCCTTTTGGAGGGGGAGGTTGAGCCGTGACGTTTTGCCCACCATGTGTGATGTCACGTCTCATTTGTTATAGTGTTGTTTTTCTCCTGGCCAGTGTTTTCTGTATGCTGTCATTCTGGAATATTCGGTGTTGTTTTTCTTCTTTTCACCAGCTGTGACGCAACGTCCTGAAAAAGATCATAGGTGCCGTTGGTGAACCGTAACCGCAAGACGTACAATTTTTATATCCGTGTTTCAAGAGAAATTATATCAATTCAGATTTTTTCTACCTCGTGAGAAATGTGCTGTCATGCGGTGATTTAACCGCCCAACGCATCATTTTGGGGTCCAGCTGGGGATTTGGTCCCACCGACAATGCCATGCAGATGATGGTTCCGGCCTGGTCCGTCCGCCTGCCCACCTAGGGGACATACATGGCCTTGGTCCCCACTTGCCGGAGCTGTAGGCCGACGCTCTTCTTTCCAGTGCCATGACGCCATAAACGAACTACTGTGATATGCCACTCCACCAATGAACTGTGATATTTTGTTATTTATGTGTGACAGTATTTATTTATTTATTTGTAGTCTCTATGTTAGGTTAATGTCACCAAGGTTGGCCAACCAGAATATCGATATTCAAAATTCAAGAACAACAGTATTTAAAAAAAATTCCCCCTTTCTGAAACTTTAACTTTAAAATTGGCATTGATAAATTAAATAAATAAATAAATAACAACAAATAAATCTCAATAAATAAACATAACAAGTTACAAACACAAAATACACAAAAGAATTGGCGTGCCGAATTTTGAGGTTGACAAAAATAATTCCACCCGGAGACCTGTGGCGCAGGGCGGGCTCCTAATGGGATATTAACCTAACATAGAGACTACAAATAAATAAATAAATACTGTCACACATAAATAACAAAATATCACAGTTCATTGGTGGAGTGGCATATCACAGTAGTTCGTTTATGGCGTCATGGCACTGGAAAGAAGAGCGTCGGCCTGCAGCTCCGGCAAGTGGGGACCAATGCCATGTATGTCCCCTAGGTGGGCAGGCGGACGGACCAGGCCGGAACCATCATCTGCATGGCATTGTCGGTGGGACCAAATCCCCAGCTGGACCCCAAAATGATGCGTTGGGCGGTTAAATCACCGCATGACAGCACATTTCTCACGAGGTAGAAAAAATCTGAATTGATATAATTTCTCTTGAAACACGGATATAAAAATTGTACGTCTTGCGGTTACGGTTCACCAACGGCACCTATGATCTTTTTCAGGACGTTGCGTCACAGCTGGTGAAAAGAAGAAAAACAACACCGAATATTCCAGAATGACAGCATACAGAAAACAGGAGAAAAACAACACTATAACAAATGAGACGTGACATCACACATGGTGGGCAAAACGTCACGGCTCAGATATACAATGTAAATGGTACTGTATAACGTAAAAACTATTCAAATTCTACGATTTTGAAAATCAGTCTCTTAAAAACATATATTCAGTCTCAAACTTTTCGTCAGTCTTTAGTTTTTTAACTAGATTCTTGCTTTCTATTTAGAAAATAGTTTATAAAATAAAAAGTATTAGGTCTATATAAAAAATAATAATAAGTATAACAAATAAAATGTTTCAACTGAATGTTATTGAAAATCATTTTCTTTTAACGAAAGTAAACTAACTCAGACTATTTATCAGTCTTGCTGTTTCCGGTTTCATCATCACCAATGCAGTCGTCCATATCAAAAACTGAAAAATAGTAAAAAAAATTTTTTTCGTTATCATATTAAAATATATAGCGGGCGCTTAATATCACACTGTTTCAAATCGATCAGTTTAAATGTACAGTATTCTGTACACAAAAATTTAACTAAAAAAAATAAAATATGTAGCCACGGTTTACATTCAAAACAACTGCATAGCAACATTAATCTAACATCCTGCATTTAAGTGTATTAAGAAAACTTACCTTAACTATGCAGAAAATAGCGAAATCCTGAGCGTGTCATGCACCTTTTGATGAATGGCAAAATACTGTCAACTTAAGGTCATAGTATTATATCCTAACTAAGCCAACAGGTTGCAGCACTGTTAGACTTGTTCTCAAATGTACAATGAAGTGTACAAACAGTCCCTTATACTTTGGTATTAATTTAAAGTGAATATAAAAACAGTAGTGCAAAAGTAAGGCTTTTGGGCCAGTTCAAGGTCACCCGAGCGATGACGTCATCGATGACGTCATCGAGGTCAATGACCTCATCGATGACGTCATCGATTGCATCATCGATGACGTCATCACCAATGACGTCACTTCCATTACGTCACACCCATGACGTCACAGAAATGACGTGCTGATGACGTCATCACCCCTTACGTCACCAAGATGACGTCATCGATGTCACAAAGGTCAAGGTCACGCTGAAACCTAAAATTTTTTGGCACTTTTGCTGTTTCTCGCACTACGCTCCGAGTTTTAGTCAGGTTACCGTGACCTTGACGACTTGGAGCGAAATTAGACGAGAAACAGCAAAAGTGCTGAGGAAACTTGAAGCTTGCAACGTGACTCTGCCTAAACCGTCATGTGACACCGCTCGGGTGACCTTGAACTAGCCCAGCTGCCTTACTTTAACCATTACTGCAACCGCGATGCGCACCCTACGACAGACACCGAGCGACTGACTGTCCGGCCCCGCGCACTCTAGGTATATGGGAAGTGGTGGGGGAAATTGTGATGACCTTGGGAAACTTGAAAATGTCAAGCCGGGTAGCACCGTTTCGGTGCTACCTTAAAGTTACATGCTAAAGTGTGATGACCTTGAGTAAAAACATAGAAATACTACAAGTTGATACCGCCCCAGAGTTAAAGTGTGGTGACATTGAGTCAAAACACTGAAATACTATAAGTTGAAATCATCCCAGAGTTAAAGTGTGGTGACCTTGAGTCAAAACACAGAAATACTACAAGTCGATCCCGCCCCAGAGTTAAAGTGTGACGATCTTGAGTTAAAACACTGAAATGCTATAAGTCGAAATCATCCCAGAATTAAAGTGTGATGACCTTGAGTCAAAACACAGAAATAGTACAAGTCGATATCGTCCCAGAGTTAAAGTGTACTGACCTAGATTCAAAACACAGAAATACTACAAGTTGATGTCGTTCCAGAGTAGAAGTGTGGCGACCTTGAACTACCCCAAATTGTCAGGAATTGGAGTAGCAACAGCGATGTGCACCCTTCGACGGACACCAAGCGACTGACTGTCTGGCTCTGCGCACTCTAGGTATATGGAAAGTGGTGGGGGAAATCTCAAGGTCATCCAAATTGGGTTTTAAAAAATAAGAAACTCTAAACTTCATGCTCCTCTTCTTCCCTTTCCACCTCATTTGTAGGATATATGGTTGACAACGGTAAATGTGACAAATACTCCGGTGATTGTTGACCTCCACTGTGATCTGATTCTTGATCGTCTTGCTGCATTATAACTTCAGACCAATCATAATCTAAAGTGACCTTGAGCTTTATTCCCGGGTTGTCGAGGAGAATAGACTTCATCCAATCGCAGATGGTTTCTAAATAATGCACGTCGTCGATTGTCAATTTCCAACTTGTAGTGGGTACATCTTCAGTGGAAGACATGTCATCGCAAGCAGGTGTGTCCGCCATGGTTGTTGGAGGAGGAATGATGCTTGTTGCAGCGAGCAATGCTGGTATAACAGAGTGGTGGGGGAAATTTCAAGGTCACCCAAATGGAGTTTTAAAAAAGGAAACTTTGTCTATTTACTTATAACATAACCACTTAAACTAAAAGGATTGGGATCAACAGTACGTTTAATCATCATATTCGGTATATTCTTCATGTTTCTCAGTTTTCACCTCCGCCCGAATGTACCTCCACTCTTTAGCTCCTTTTCGGCTTCTTCTAGTTGCTGGGTAATCGCCATCTGACATTGAAGTTCAAAATCATCACGCGGCACAGATCCGCAAATATCCATCTGAGCCAACCAGAGCTGCCTAAGGTTCTTTTCCTTTTCCTCGACAGCTTCGACGGCTGCATGTAATTCCTTTTCTGTAATAGAGGAGTCCCACAATTGTTGATCATCGGTTTTGTTGACAACCTCATTTTTGGACTCCTTGTACAAATCGTTCAGCTCCTGCTGAGTCTTAATGGTTACCTCCTCGTAACTAGCACAACTTACATTGAGAGACATCTTGATGTTGTACGGTTGACCGTTGGAGTTGAAATGAAGCTGAGGCACAGCGCTTGGGGGTACTATAAAAAAGTGGGGGAAGTTTCAAGGTCATCCAAATTGTGTTTTAAAAAATCCTATCTTGTTACTGAGCACATATGTCAGTAACAAGATAGGTGTTTTTTCTCTTTTACATCTTTAATATAATAAAGAAATAAACATATTCTACAATGGTAAGAAGAAGAAACCAACTGCTAGTCAGCTGAAATAATCCAATGTCTGGCTCGCTTCAGTCTTCATGGACGCCGGTGATGAAGTCGCTGGAGAAGAGTAATGTTCAGACTCTTCTTTTGGGTGTCGGAGATTGCGTATATATTGCAAGCGTAGACTTGCACATTTATACGGTAGCCTCGCGCCACCATCAGCTGCAACTCCTTGTACAAGTCGTTCAGCTCCTGCTGAGTCTTAATGGTTACCTCCTCGTAACTAGCACAACTTACATTGAGAGACATCTTGATGTTGTACTGTTGACCGTCGGAGTTGAAATGAAGCTGAGGCACAGCGCTTGGGGGTACTATGAAAAAGTGGTGGGGGTGTTTGCATCGAAGCATGTTTGACCTTTAGCTTGGTGGTAGGGGTAACTGTGAAATGCAAAGGTCAAAGGTCAAGGTCACCCGCGAAGTTTAAAAAAAAATGCAACATATCAATATGTGACAAACCTCACATATTGATATGTTGCATTTTTTGTCTTTTGTATTTTTTTTGTCTTTTATGGTTTATTTATAAAACATTACAATAACATATGTACAACAGTAAAACTTAAATCTAACACTGCTGCTTGTCGACGATGTGGATGGTCAACTCGGTGGAATTGCTACCCGTGCAACCGTGGGAAACCAGGTAGAGACAGCCAGGTTGGATGGAGCGCAGATCCTCGTTCTGGAGGAGATGGACGAATCGTTTTGGCAGGTAGACTTGGAACTTGGGCTCATCCCCCGGAGTGAATGGTGCCTCGCTAAGACTGCAGCAGATGGCCTCTCCAACTGTAGTCTCCATCTTCTTCATGGCGTGGATAATGTAGTGCTTCTCATCTTTAAGTTCGGAACACTTCTTGACAGGTAGTATGGTAGATTTGGAGTGAGCATTGAACTGCTCAACCAAAGTTTGCAGGAACTGGTGAGATGCCATGGTTGAGTTAAAGAGTGTCTTCTTCTTCGTCTTCTTGCTGGGAGATGTTGTCGTCTCGGAATCTCGAGTAATACTCATGCCAGGTCCCGGTCTGCTCCTCACTTATATAACCCCCGTCACCCCCACCACTCCCCACTTCCCCACTTTGAAGGTAAGATGCGAGTTTATAGGCGTTTTTTAAAGCACAATGTCTATCTTTTTCATGTTCTGGACTTTTAGTACAAATACAAACATTTTCCATCGTATACTTGTAGTTTTTATCCAAGTCCACATCATTAACCGGAACATGAGTAAATTCTTCGATCCATCTCTTCTTTTCCAGTCCTTTTGTATAAATATTGGTAAACCTGTTTGAAAACTGATGCATGATGTGATACAAGTCTGTGTAACTTGCAAAACCATCATACCAATCGATATGATGGAAATATTTTGAAATCCACCTGTTGGTAGTAGCGGCTTTGCTAGTTAATGATGAATAAGAACATGGTGGTTTGAACAAAAATGTATATGGAACACCTGTATTGATGTCGAAAAACACAAGTTCTTTTATGATAAATCTATCGTCATTACCCCGAAACGCTTGGAACTCAATTATACCAGGTTTGGACTTTACTTGTTCTTCTTCCTTGTCCATTGCGAAGGCCACTCGTCTGCTCATGTCGAAGTCCAAAGATCAACTGATTTCCACACCACGGTAGGTACGACTTTTATACCAGGCCGTACAGTTGTTGGCGCGTTGGTGTATATTTAACGTGGGCACCGTCCCCGGTAGGCCTAACCCCACAAAGCGTTTGATATTGTTTTAAAAACCAACCATTGTCATCTAAGTTTCCATCTTTACATTCTCCTTGTTTTCATTTTCATCACTAACACTTGATTCTTCTCCTCCTTCTTCCTCTTCTTCCTGTTTTACTGATTTCTTATGTAGTTGAGCGTATTTTTCCAATTGTCTCCACATTTGTACTTCATGAGTAACTCTATTAAATATAGAAGTATCCACAGGTCCGTACAGTATAGGTGCGTCCGGTTGTTTGTCCAAAGTGTCTTCCAAATAATCTTTAATAATAGAACTTGAAAACACTAGTTGTCTCAAGTATCTTGTTATTGGTTCAGTTGCACAGGTTAGAATAAAAAACTCTTCTCGATTAAGTTGAATCTTTCTATCATGTATTGTTGTGTCTCTAAACCGCAACTGATGGTCACCACGATTCTTTATAATATCAATTTCCACATTTGAATCCAAAAGTCCTACTCTTGTCTTTCTTCCATACATGTTACTAGTTAAATAGCATTCTAGCAGATGCAAGTGCTTCATAAAAGATTCCCAAGCACTATCGGTGAACAAAATCATTTTGGGTCCATGAGTTAAAATTACAGTAGGTGAATAATCCGTCGATTTCATAACACCGATTAAAACACTTTTGTCCAAACTGGATGAGATTGGATAAAATATTCGCAAGAATACCTCACTCAATATGTTAGGAGAAATATTATCTTCAATATCCCTTTTCTTCTTCTGTGCATTCTTTCTTCTTTTACCTTTTTCCTCAACATCATTACTGGCGTGGAGTTGTCCGCAAGCGTTGTGTTCATCTCCCTCCGGTTGACCTTGAAGATCTAAAAAGTCGGATATCTCCTTCTCAATATCGACTACATTTTCTTGTGTACCAATAGGAGAAGCCATATTGAATAAGATGCTACCCATACAAGAACAGGCAACAAACTGATGAGGAGCGACCTGAACGCTCTGCTTTTATACTCGCGGAATGCATTGGAATGTAACAAAACCGGTTTTTTACAATACATTTTTAACAATTCCAGTTAAAGGTGTGTATGTTACGATTTTATCATGTAGAATTAAACAGTATGCAGTTGTATTAGCTGGTATAGCTGCGTTGAATTCCATTTCTATTTTTATATCCACACTTGATGATTTTACCGATTCATTCTGTTTAGAACAATCGATTACAACTATCGGGTAACCATCTAAGTACTTTTCTGGTGATAGTAAAGGTGCATTTGTTTTACCGTAATATGAACTTTGGAATCTTGCATACATATCGTACAATATGCTGTACTTTTTATTAGCGAATGACACATTTAAATTATCGTATGGAAAAAATTGTGAATTTAAATAAACTTTAATATTTTTCAAGTTGCAATGATCAAATTGGCCTGCATGTTTGGTGATGGTGTCTCTTCTGCCTGTTTGTAAACCAAATATAATATACCTGGCTCGTTCCACATAATTAGATGTTTTAACTGTCCAAGTGTGTCGATCCGTAGTTGGCAAGCTGGGATGTTCATGAAATTCCCAACTTCTAAAAGGAATTACAATATCACGATCAGCCTTTAACTTTCTTAATAGTAGCATTCTATGCTCGTCAGCTAATTTAACATGTGGAACTCTCCATACAATTTTGTCTAATGTTAATTTCCATTCTAAAGTTGCATCTGTTGTACCGTCTGGAGCTTTAATAATATCTTTATCGTTTGAAGATCTCAACAAAACTAATTCTTGTTTAACGTTTAATATTATTTTCCTATAATCTTCAGCAAAACCAAGCAACAAACGTAACGGAATATGAAAATCAAAATTTCCATTTGTATCTGGAGTGATTGTGTCTTTTGCAGGTAAAACCCATCCTGCAGGTTGTATTAAATTGGTTTCATTAGGTGATATAGATGTTAATCCCTTTAAAGTTGTTGCAATACCTACTTTTTTAGTAGAATCAACTGTTACACCTGATATTTCATATCTAATTTCATCAAACAGGAAAGCCATGGGATTATTTATAAATGGAACTGTTGTACCAGTAGTAGTACCGTCCTTTTTAGTAACTTTTCCTTCAATATACAAGTAACTTTCACATGGTAGTGTGTAAATGTCTTGATTTTGTATGGGAATACGAATTTCATCGTTATTGTTTAATTTTGATGAAGTGTAAGGGTTGTGGGTGTGATATTCTTTTTCCCATAGGGTTTCGTCGAATGTTGGACCCTGAGCTATATCCAGTATATCCATTATCGGTTACTTTTAATCCAATTCTCTCTAAGAAACGAATGTTCTCGCGTGTTAACTCCTCCACAGCTGAAGAGCTACTAATGCGGATTCCCGTAGGTTGTTCGCTTTTAAATGTTAAACCCATGATTTTATATTAAAGTGTTGATTTTAAATGTAATCTAACCGTAATAGGCTCTTCTCGGAAATCTATCAAGTTACCGTCTTGATCCAATACGTTCAACACGATGTCTGAAATGAAAGTGGTGTTCAAAGGTAGATATACCAGGTTTTGCGGCTTTTCAACAATTTTAAATCCAGGTGGTACACTGGGGTAAAAAGTATGTATTATATGAGTATTTGCTCCATCTCTGTAAGCTCCTTGTATAATATTACAAGTTATGTCTATACTATTGACTTTTAATATTGTTACAGTTTGTTTACCGGAATGTGTTTTATTTGGTTCTAAAATTGCTCCATCTTTGGGAAATCCTAATAAATCACCAATTGAGTCTGACTTACTGAAATCTATATAATATTTTGAAGTAAGCTCAGCTTTCATTGTATTGTTATTACCTTTTAGCGTTATATTGTCTTTTCCCATTTTATTTTGCAAAAATTCATTAATATGATCAATTTCATAAGAACCTGTGGGTAGAGTGCAAACTTCTAAGTCTGTAAACTTCCCACTGGCATCTTTTCCTTTATAATAATGCAATAAGTTATTTTTACCTTCCGTAACATTGGGAATAGAGTTGTAAGTTGTAAAATCCAACAGTGCTGCCTCCCAAAATCTTCCTTTTTGCAAGCGTAACGCTGGAAAAAGGATACTTCGTAAAGTGGACGATTTTCCTGTTAATGATACCGTATAGGAAGACATCTCAATAGTGACTGATACTTTTAGCTAGGAATTCCAAACATAAATGGCCGCATATTGAAGTATTATCAGGTTGTTCTCTTTTATAGTTGTAATATATGTTTTTAGCAGATTTAAAGTAATGTTCAAGTTCTTTAGGTGGTGGCAAATTTCCAAAACTATCAAAATAATATACATTACTATTTAGTTTCTTATAACACACCCAATGGGTGCCGGGCCCTTCAGTATTATCCAAATTTACGATTCCAGTCTCATTTTCCCATATTTTCTTTGGTAAACTGTCTTTCATAAATACTCCGCGGAAAAATGGTATTTTTAAACAGGAAATATATTTAAATAATTCAACATTAGTCAACGCTTTATGTGGTATAACCAATTGATTTCTTTTATTTAATATGCACGATACGGTCTTAGGTATAGACCAGCCCCGTTTTTTACCATTGACCATATTGTCGGTTTTTTATTATTTTTCCTCAGAGAACGTCTTTTTAGTCTAATATTACCACCATGTTTTCTCTTGCTTGATCCTTTTTTATTCTTACCCCTCCTTTTTCCACCTCCTACCGCTGTTTTAGCCTTCATACCTGCTGTTACCGCTAAAGCTGCTGCTTTTTCCGCAATACTAGCGTCACTAGACTTTACTCGTTGCCAAGCTATATTCGCTAGCTTTTTATCAGCGATTGACCTATTTTTTGAATCGGTAAACGTGGAATATGCGATATCGTGTTCTTTACAAGCCTGATCTAACTTATTTATGCCTGGATCACCTCTTTCCAGTCGTTTTTTCAATTTAGTTCCTGGTCCGCAATACTGATAACCTCCCGGTATATGAAATTCGTATGGTAAAGCGTCTATTGCTCTGTTTACGATAGATCCTACTGGAATACGATTTAAAGCTTTACTTAACAGAGAAACCGCTGTGGACGTGATACCGCCTCCTTTCCGTATAGTGTCTCGATATGGACTGGTGTAATGAAACGCCATGATTGTCTTTTATATTCGAAAAGCGTAACCCATGTGTTACCTCTATGACAGGTTGCACATAAATGATGTAATATATGGTGTTATTTAATTAAATATCAAAAGTACCCCAATCTGATGATCTAAACTTTTGTGTGTTATGATTAAAAAAATATTTATAAAGAATTTCTTGTTTAATCCATGTATTTCTCATTTTTTCGTCAATAGGTTTATGTTGTCCTGCTACAATATAATTATGCATATCAAATAATAAATTACCTATTACTTTAACAAGAAAATTAACAGTTACAGCGTTATCGGCATAATCAGGGTCTGCAACATTTGTTAATCGTTTGTTATCACAATTCCACCATTTTTTTCCAGTTGGCTCTAATTGTATTATCTGTTCATAAGTAACAGCATTACCAGGCTTTTCACCAATACCTAAATTTGTCAATAACTTTCCTTTACCATCCCAAACATAAATGTTTTCTTTAAGTAAAGTAAACTTTTTATTTCCTTGTACAAATACATCTCCTTGACGTGTTACTACTTGGTTTTGTTTCACAAAACCGGAGGTTTCTTGTTTTAAAGTTTCCTTCATTTGACCCACCGTTGCACCATCTGATGGTGCAAAACCATCTTTTACATTCGCTAAACAATTACCAAGACAGTCAATAACTCCTACATCACGTGTAATACAATGATCTTTGATGTATTTTAAATTTACAGCATCATTTTCATTTTTTGGATAACCTATATCGTTAATAACAAATTTATAAAAAGAAAAACCATCTTTTGTCTTTTCAGGTATTATAGAATGTAAATAGCGTCTATTTATGCTGTCTTTTTCATCTACAGGGTCTGCTACGTTGGATATACGCCGATTTTCAGCATTATACGTTTTTCCATTAAATTTTAACGTATTCTTTAATTCCGATGATAAATAACCTCTGTTTATTGCATCAGCGTTTTGATTTGGCTTACCAACGTTGGAAATTCTATGATTACCCGCGTTATATGTGTTTTTATCTAATTTCAGTGTTGGTACTATCTCTTTTTTTAATACTTTTAAATTTATTGCATCATTTTCATCTGTGGGATCATTAATGTTTTTTAACCGTTTATTACTAATATCATAATCTCCATCAGGTGTTTGTGGTAATCCAACACCTCTTTTTAAAGTATTAAAGTAATATAATCCATCCGATGAATACCGTCCGAACTTGTCAACACTCATGGTGCAACTGAATAACATTCTAGAGTGTAACCCATTTTTATAATATTAGTCCCGATTTCTAACCCATATCAGTTTTTATACAAATTCTTAGTCTTCATCAGTTACATTTGCATCATTCCCGGGACATTTAAAATATTTTAAATCTGCACTAATTAATGATCTGTCTGCTTCATTTCTAAATACATGATTTTTATGAATAAATTCATCACCAGACAATTTTCTAAATCCGCTAAATGAATTTGGATCTGCAATTAATATATTTTGATAATCATTTACATCCATTAATTTAAATCTTTTGGTATTATAAATAAACTCTTGATTTGCACTATCATATTGTAATGTTTGTCCTACAGTTGCAGCATCCTTTGGATCTGTTCCTTGTGCCAAATTACCTATTTTCTTATTTTTCGCATTGAAAGTACTACCTCCTGGTTTGTCTAATATTAAAGATTGTTTTACTACAACACAATCGTAATCATCGATACCTGGAAATATGTTAATTATTCTTCTATTTGTACCCAACCAACTTCTATAATAATTGTTTGGATTAGTATGTAAAACTTGTGATAAAATCGGAACATCATGAGCATCTGTAGCTAATTGCACATTTGATAATTTCATGTCTTTGCAATCCCAAACATTATTTTTTTGTTCAAGTAAAATTAACTTTTCATTTCCTTGTACAAACACATCACCCGACCGTGATACTACTTGATCCTGTTTTACAAATCCAGATGTTTCTTGCTTTAAAGTTTCCTTCATTTGACCCACTGTTGCACCATCTGATGGTGCCGAACCATCTTTAACATTCGCTAAACAATTACCTAGACAATCAATAACTCCTACATCACGTGTAATACAATGATCTTTTATATATTTTAGATTTACAGCATCATTTTCATTTTTCGGATAACCTATATCGTTAATAACAAATTTATAAAAAGAAAAACCATCTTTTGTCTTTTCAGGTATTAATGAATGTAAATAGCGTCTATTTACGCTGTCTTTTGCATCTTTAGGATCATCTACGTTGGATATGCGTTTATTTTCAGCAGTATACGTTTTTCCATTGAATTTTAACGTATTTTTTAATTCTGATGATAAATAACCTTTGTTTATTGCATCAGCGTTTTGATTTGGCTTACCAACATTGACAATTCTATGATTACCTGCGTCATATGTGTTTTTCTGTAGTCTTAATGTTGGTGATATATTTTCTTTTAATACTTTTAAATTTATTGCATCGTTTTCATCTGTGGGATCTTTTATGTTTTTTAACCTTTTATTAGTTATATCATAATCCCCATCAGGTGTTTGTGGTAAACCAGCACCTCTTTTTAAATTATTTGCGTAATATAATCCATCCGAGGAATAACGTCCGAACTTGTCGACACTCATGGTGCAACTGAATAGTATTTTAGGGAGCAACGCATTTTTTATAAGATTACCCCACGGTTTCGGAGTTCATCCACTAAAGCCACCCATTCGTTTTCCAATCCAGTATGACCCGCTTCTTTAGCTTCATGTATTAGTTTCATTCTATCCACCAATTTATTGATATTATTGTAATAAATCACATTTGTGTTATATAGTTTCTTCATTAAACCTGTACCCGTAACAGACTTACTTCTTTTTCTTCTTTCCTGAGCACTTACATCTAAAGTGGATGCCATAAATCTTCGTTTTACAGGTTTTCTTTGTGTTAACGGCATTGTTTGTCTTCTAGTTGGTATTAACTTGGATACAAATTCTCTATATTTTAAAGACTTAGATCTAAATGGAAGTTGGTCAGGTAAATACATTCTCCTATATGCATTTATCTGTTCCAAAATATTTTTATATGCTTCCATGTCTTTTTCTTTCACTAACGATACTGAAGGCTTATTTTCAAATAATAATTCAAATAATCCTTTTGTACCCTTATACCTTTGATCACCAATGACAATATTATCATGTTCGTCAACGTTTAACGGGCTATTACCTATCATTAAACCATCTTCTGTTAATCTCGCTCCATAACTATGGTAATTCTTATTAGGAATTGTTCCGAGTAACATTTTTACCATGTATTTCCTTCCTAAAGGTCCTTTGTTATGAATGTTTTCACCCAACAAGCTTATGTTTGACGGACCTTCCCTTGCTTCTTCTTCTTTTTCCTCTTCACTAGCAGTTGATACATCTTCATGTCCTCTTTTAGCTTTTACTTCATATAATTCTCTTATACCACTATAGTCTGGTGATTCTAGCTCTCTTTCAGGTTCTTCACCGGTAAAACCACTATATGTAGAGGATTCCAGGTCTTCATCACTAAAATCTTCTGATTTTACATCTTCTCTTTCAAACTTTGTAATAGGTGCAATTGCATCTCCTTCCAAAACGGGTTTAGCAAATTTTTTGTTTAATTGTTTCAAGGGTTCAGTAATAGGTTTAAAAGTAGATTCAAGAAATTTTTCCCTTTCGCTAATACCTAATTTTAATGCTCTGTTTTTATCTCGAATAGAATCACTAAGTGATTTTATTTCCTTTATTAACTTTTCTTGGTTAACCATGTTTGTAGCAAGACGTGTTGTACAACAATGAATGTTTTACATCATGATCAGTGTATTAGTATAAATTTATCAAATCCTATCCTGTATCGACCATTGTTTAGCGGTTGTTCCTTCATAATTGTTAAAAACCCATACTTTTCAGCCCAAGCCTTTCCACACAACTCTTTAAATCGTTCAAATGGCATATCCGCACTTACATGGTCATAATATATGTGTTTTAGGTTGGTTTCATCCTGTTTAAATACAATTAACATGTTTGCATTGTCTCTAATGAGCTGTTTCGGTATTTTGCTGTAAGTTTGACCAATATAAATGCTATCTATGTTGTTATGTCGACCCATGGCGAAGTAATTCCTTATTGTATTTTGATTTTCACAAGATACATCGTCAAATATGAATACTGAGAATGGTTTAGCCTCTTGCGGTTGCATGACACTCTCGCTCGCGTTAAATTTAAAATATTTAACTTCAGGTACATTATTGAGTATTTGTTCCAATAACTGATATTTCGGTTGTTGTAGTGACTTTGAAAATACATATAAATTATTAAAACGTAAGCCTTTAGGGTTTGTAATCAAATTGAATACTACATTTGTTTTTCCACAATTGGAAGGACCGGTAACCAGACAACGCACCGTGTTTGGTAACAAAACACCGTGTTTCCCAGTATTGAATTGAGAACCATCCACTGTGAGTTCATCTATATTATTAATAGTAAAATTGTCTTTTTGCGGTATTATCTCCATCCTTTGTAATGGTTCAACCCAAAATGATGCTCTATCATTATATTAGATCCTTTTTAGGTATCCAAGAATCTTCCGTCTTATTAAATCCTAACCATCGTACTTTAACCTTATCTTTTTTGCGTTGCAACACCTTTTCTACTAGATATACATCACCTACTGTTGATTTTAACATTTCATGTCCATAAAAACCTCCTTCAAGCAATTGTCCTTTATTATCTTTTAAAATGTAAGTTTCTGGTACTGTAGGTTGCACCTTAAATACGGTAAATACCTCATTTGTCCAGTTTGGAAGATATCTTTTACTGAATACACCTTTGTATTTGCTTATTCGCACTTTATCACCAACATTAAACCTTTTAGGCTTTAGTTTTTCAACTCTTGGTTTAGTATTCAGTTTTATACGTTTTAATACAAGTTTTTCATTTTTATTAGTCACCTGGCTTGGTTTCATACCGATAGTTCTATGAAACTTGTTATTGTAATCGCTTATAAGTTTTGGTAACATATCAATCCATACGTGCGATCCTCTGTTAGAAAACATCTTATACATCGCACCTTTTAAAGTTCTGTTGAATCTTTCAATTATTGATGCTTTTACCTCTGAATTGGTTGAGTAATGGTTAATGTTGTGTTTTTTCATTAAATTTGCAAATTCCTTATTGAAATATTCTTTTCCATCATCAGTTTGTAAATGTTTTATAGTATGTTTGTCTCTTTGTATAGCTGTTTCCATTGCTTTTGTAACACTTTTGCCACTTTTATCTTTTAGCGGTAAAGCATCTGCCATTTTTGAAAAACAATTAATAATAGTCAATATGTATTTAAATCCTCTATTTTGTTTACTATAAGGAATCATTTCGATTAAATCCGCTTGATATAAATCATTTATTCCTTTTATCACTGTATTTCTTCGTGGAAACTTTCTTCTTGCAGGTTTATGAAGCTCGTTGACAATTTCTTGCTTCAAGTTCTTCATATTGCAGGTTTGAATGTTTCATGTATCACATGTATAATCACAATGAATGTTGTCTTAAATATTCACATCATTTATATAGGTCAAGGTCATCCAAACTTGTGTAAAAAAATGGGGAACACGGCGTTGGACTTGTCGTGTTCCCCATTTTTTTACGGAAGGAGAAAGGAATAAGGTCGAAGTTGTAGAAGGACGAAGAATAGGTTACTAGTCGATAGGGTTTAGAGAGTAGTGGCCAAAAGGAAGAGTGTGAATTTTATTCGGCATAATATGCCTTTTATCATCTCGAGCTGATAGTGCCCTTTTAACTTCAGTGACACTGTAGACCTCATGTTTAAAGCTTCTAATAGTGTTGAACGTTGCAGACATTGTAGAATCTTCAAACAAGCAGGTCTTGTAATGGTCAAATGTCACATGTTTCTTCAAGTACGATGTTTTGACTCCTTTTGCTTTCTTGACTGTTGGTGTGTTGTTCTCGTTGTACATTTTAAATGAATACAATTTTGCCATCAGTGCCACTATTTCTTCTAAAGGCATTCCATTTGCTTCATCTTTAAATTTTCCGATTACTTTTTTATTCTTTTCATTGTAATTTGGATGGTTCTTCGGATAGTCAGAGAAGTCAAAATCGTTTTTGTATGGGAAACTCCTTAGGTCTTCATACATGTCCAAAGTCTTTATCCAGTAGATAAACGCGTCGGTATCCATGTATGCAACTCCAATGTTGTCTCTTCCGTAGTGTTTAACCATTTTGTTGTAATGGAAATCATACATCAGAGTTTTACTTATATCCAAAATCGACATTCCAATGTATAACGGACGATCCATCACTATTGTTGTTTTCTTCATACTGACGGCAACTAGATCTTCGTTTATAATCATGGATGTTCCAAAATTTGGTTTTTGCACTAATTTTTCCAATTTCTTAGGATCACTTACTAATTTTACAATCTTGTGTTTCCTTTTGTTTTCTAAGGTCTTCCCGAAGATGGCGTTGTTCATCAATTTGTAAAAGTCCTTTTCAAATGCTGATGTTGCCGCTGCTCTTCTTGTAGTGTTGGAATCAATATATGGTTTCAACCAACAAGACTGGGTGAATTCAATTGCTCTATGAATTCTCACTACACGTAGACCCAAATCAAGAGCTTGTTGAACTACCCAGTAGTGAGCCACATACCGATCTTTATTCTCCAACGTCATCATCAATTTCGGCCATCTTCCTGTCGGTGAAACTTCAGTCTTGGCTAGGAGAGGCAAGTCGTAGTGATGGTCATGAAGGTGCTCCGGGTATTCAAAATCACAGTCCAAAATATAGCCTTTTGGACCATCCTTTGGAATCTGTGAGATGTCTCCGATGGTGGCCGGGTCGATCCATTTGAAGTCAGCGTAGGGAAGCGGATTTGACATTGCCCAACCATAAAGGTTGTTTGCGTCAAAGTAGCCAAGGTAGACCGATGGTTGTCTCTCGTCGAAGCCTGGGATGTACTTGTTGTTAGCTTTGACATGACGTGTTACAGCTTGTGTCAAACCGCCTCGTACACCAGATTCTATCATGAGCACCATATCAATATCTGTTAGAAGTTCCAATCGACAGTTGGTTGACTTTAGCATAGCTTGCCATGCTAATCCTGGAGATGTGTACGAGTGTAGAGGGTCCAGTCCATAGGCGGAGAAGCAGGTGTTTCGAAATTCTTCCATCACATCGCACAGCAGAGTTACGTCCAATTTTATGTAAAAGTCAGAATATTCCCCTAAGGTTTGAATGTTTAGTTGGTTCCAAACATTACAAGCATGATTGTAGTCTTCAACGGTGATTGCACTTTCATTTAACTTGCTATTGAAGGCTTCAATCGGTGGCAGACTGGTTTCTTCAAATTTTTCTGCAGAAGTTATGTAATCATAGGGGAACACTCCTTTACGCATTACTAAGTCCAATTTATCTTCAGGTACAATTTTGCTGGTTTCTTTTAGGTCTTCTCTTCTTAGGTTCTCAGACAATTCACTCAAACTAGATGACATAAATCTATAAGAGTCTACGAAGCGAAGTTTAATTTTACCTACTGTTTTTGAGAAACTGATGTACTTCTCCAATGTTTCAGCTAATACTTCAATTTTTCCATCATCTCGTCCTAACTCTGGGATAATGAAGTGAGAGTCATAGCCGCTAAGATTGTGTAACACGACAGGGATAAAGTTTGGCAGTTTGTAATTTATATTGCATGAATTACAAGCAGCTCCTCTGTATAACCCTGTCAGGTGATCGTGATCTCTTACTTTTTGATTTTCTTCACTGAAGCTCTTCTTGCATAAATAACATCTTGTTGCCGAATTGCATTCTTCTTGTTGATTTTGGTTCAAAGGTTTCATAGGTACAACATTACCGTATAATTGTTGCGCCTTTTCAGCAATGTCGTACAACTGGTCTACAAAATACTTAGCGGCTTCTTCACCACGGTAGAGTATTGGAGTGGATGTTAAGCCATAGTCTTGCAATTGTTCTTCAGGTAAAGTAGATTTCACCAATAAGCAAAAACTGTTAGGTTGATGCAATTGATATTTGGTTCTTCTAGTTACTTCACCATCCGGAAGTTCCTGTGGCACTAACGTGGATTCAAAGTCAGCGTAGATAACTAGTGGAATCCGGTATTGGTGAACTGTTTTATTGAACTGGACAAATGCTCTAGATGGTGGTGGCAGACTAATCTTCACTTCATAGTTGTCATTACAAAGACGTTGGTGTTCTGACAACCACTCTGATCCTCCACGTCTCAAGTCTTTATTTGTGAAACAAAAGCATCTCTTACACACTGTTACTCTAATTTTATTTTTAGTCACTTGTCGTCCAACCAAAGTTTCAAAGTTCTTGATGTAAACATAATGTGATATTTCACCTTTGGTCAATAGCAGTAAATCCGTATGATTTTGACGTTCAGTCTTTGTAACTCGTAACGGGTATACGTTATTTGATTCGTCTAAACCAAACACATTAACTAAAACTCCTGGGTTTTTTCTTTCAAATTTAGCAACATCATTAAGACTAACAGGATACGACATACCTTGGAAGTTATAGTGGTGTTGAACAGCTTCGTATGCTATGCTAGGTCTACAGGAATGGTCTTCCACATATTTTGCTAACATTGCATACCGGAAACATTCATTATCCTCATTTTTCACATTGATACATGATCTTGTATCTCGGATCACCTTTGGTAGAGGGATAAAGCTGCTTCCTCTCATACCATATCCATGCTTGTGAACCCTCACATCCATACCTTCAATTGATGATAGCGTCCAGCCGGATCCTCTTCCTTCATGTTCTTGAAGTTTCACTAGCAGTTCAACCAAACATTCTTCTAAAATTTCGTTGATATCAGATGTGGTTGTAAGGGTTCGGTTTTTAGCAATGAATGCTCTCGGTGAATTTTCACCATCGGTATTAGTAAACATAGCCTCCAACACCAATCCAAATTTAACAAAGTTCAATCTTGCCAATTTTTCCGTCAATGTTTTTACAACTAGTTTTTTAGCTTGAGTTATAAAATTTTCCAATTCTAATTGCACGTTATTAATTTTGAAATGAATTACAACTGGTCCTGGCAAGGCTGTAGTGCGCAGTTGTCTTATATCTTCCATATCCTCTTCTTGGGTACGCAGTTGTCTTACATCTTCCACTTCTTCCATATCTTCTTCTTCCATTTTCTCTTCTTGAATAAATCCTCCAGCTGTAGATGGTCCAGCTCCGGCAAATTGAATAACACTTGGTCTTCTTCTTTGCATTAACTGTAAATAGCTAGCCCAGTCCTTCTGCTTATGGGGTTTTTCCAAAAACCGATCAATCGCATCCAAGTCTTCTTCACTTACTACAATCTCTTCTTTTCTGTCCTCTTCACGATGCAATTCTCGGTGTAACTGTAGATAGCTATCACAGTCGTCCATCTGCTTCTGGCAGTTTTCCAATAACCGATCAAACGCATCCAAGTCTTCTTCACTTACAACAATCTCTTCTTTTCTGTTCTCTTCATGATGCAATTCTCGGTGTAAAACAAAGATATCTTCATCTTGGAAAAACTCACCACAAATATCGCAAAGAGCCATTTTTTTACAGTTTGGCTTTGAGTGTGCACTCGGTGAATGTCCACGCAATAATGAGCAGCGCGCTCAACCGGGTCCCTTTATACCCGAGGTTGAAGGGTGGGGGAAGGTGACGTCATATACATCCAGTTTATCAATCATGTAGTAGATTTGGCTTTTAAACACCCATTTTCAATTTATTCTTCAACAGGTTTGATAAACCAATGATCTTTGGTCTAAATCCACTACTTTGTACAAATTTTTTGTTTGGGCACTTCTCGTCCGGAGCAAAAAACTTTTTGGTCAAGGTCAAAATTTTTTCTCAAAAAAAAGTTCGGGGGGGGTGGGGGAGGGGGTGGGGGAGGGGGTGGGGGAGGGGGTGGGGGAGGGGGTGGGGGAGGGGGTGGGGGAGGGGGAGGGGGAGGGGGAGGGGGAGGGGGAGGGGGAGGGGGGGGGTCATTACTGTATTTAGGTCAAGGTCACGAAAAAACTTTAAAAAAATTAAGCCCCACCTGGGGCACTTGGGTTGTCATCGCTGTAGCCTCCGAAGAGACCCAACTATGACAACAAGGCAACATCCAATGTCGTGTTCCCTTCGCCACGCAAGACTTGTAAACATTTACTACATTTACTGCATTGTCTTTTCAATAGCTAACAAAACATTTACTTAATTTTGAGAGAGGTTGAGGACAGCCCTAGTGGCTTACGTCCTCGGTCCGAGTGCAGAGGCCGCCGCAAATTGGCCACAGCTGTGGTCTGCATGCCAGCGTACAAACGGACCGGTTCCCAACCCAGCCGCAATATTGCATGCCTGAGAGGACCCATGCTAACATTGGTTTAAAATTGCTTTACACGGGGGTCTACTCCCGTACCCTATCTTTAATATTTCACTTTATCAATGCAGTAAATTTTTATAAATCTTTGTGGGTCAAGGCCACACGAACATTAAAAAATTTCGGCCCCCGTACATCCATGGCTAACCACGAATGTTCGGGGGCCTTGGGGACTAAAAAACACAAATAGCTAACAAAGATTCATTTACATAATTTTGAGTTTCCAGAAGGGAAACAAGAGGTTGAGGACAGCCCTAGTGGCTTACGCCCTCGGTCCGAGTGCAGAGGCCACCGCAAATTGGCCACAGCTGTGGTCTGCATGTCAGCGTACAAACGGACCGGGTCCCAAACCCAGCCGCAATATTGCATGCCTGAGAGGACCCATGCTAACGTTGGTATAAAATGCTTTTACACGGGGGCCTACTCCCGTTCCCTGTCTTTACAATTTACTTTGAGCATTGCAAAAGCTCAAGGAGGGGATTGCTAAAACAAGCGTATACACTTTAGAAACATATAACACACTTACAATACAAAATTGAGCTCAACGTAGTCGATGCTGGAACAAGCACATACACATTAAACACATATAACAAACAAGACACAAAGGGTAAAAGACACACAGGAGGCATAGGGTACAAGTAAAACAATTCGCAATACCCAAACGCAAGCGCAATATCTTACAACTAATACATGTCTTAAAGTTAGAGTAGACTTCGCTAAACACTGAAGGCGCCATTCAATGTTTAGTGATGCCTATGGCGGTCCGTCCCGATCGTTCACGTTCAACGTGCGGGAGCGGACTGCGAGCAGGCTCTGGCCGGGCCCCCTTATATCCCCACCGGGGCTGCCACGCCCAGGATATCAGGGGTGGGGGAGGGGGGTGGGGATGGGGGTGGGGGTGGGGGGTGGGGGTGGGGGTGGGGGTGGGGGGGGGGGGTGGGGGGGGGTCACTTCTCGTCCGGAGCAAAAAACTTTTTGGTCAAGGTCAAAAAATTTTCCGAAAAAAAGTTCCGGGGGGGGGTCACTTCTCGTCCGGAGCAAAAAACTTTTTGGTCAAGGTCAAAAATTTTTCCGAAAAAAAAGTTCGGGGGGGGGTCACTTCTCGTCCGGAGCAAAAAACTTTTTGGTCAAGGTCAAAAATTTTTCCGAAAAAAAGTTCGGGGGGGGGGGGCTCGCACTTTTTGTCGGGGGGGGGGGGGGGTCGAGGTAAGTTAAGTGGGTCAAGGTCACCCGCAACACTTGTACTCTAAGTGTCGGCTATACCCCCACCACAACTGGGTCCCTAGGCTGCACAACACCGCTTCGCCAGTATGTCTCCGGCTTCCATGCGGTGCGTCTCGCTGTTCTCTAGCTCTCTATATGTAAGTAATTTTACAAGTTCTGAATGTAGGTCACTACACTTTAACTCTGGGACGATATCGATTTGTAGTATTTCAGTGTTTTGACTCAAGGTCATCACACTTTAACTCTAGCACATCGGTTATCGTACCAGAGGTTCTTAAGAACCTAACTTGTAATGTTTAGGGTGGCGTTTGCACGCCACGTAGTATCGCCATGAGTGTCCAGTCCGAGCTATAAGTTAAATTAATTTTACTGTAATCTTTTCCATTTCCACTTCGTTTTGCCAAAGTATAAGGTGTCGCTTAATAAAGTGGTATTTCTCTAAAGTTATAGGGGATTGCAGGGATACAATTAGTTTATTTAGGAGACTCTTCATCTTGGAGTTTAACACAATTTCCACTTTGACTTTGCTTCCTCGGCTCTCACAGCCTAAGCTGTACAGAAATGTTTCTTCTAGTGCCAACTCGGGCCAAGAGAACAGTGTGTTGACTGTAGGACAGCTCATGGTGAAGTGATGCGATACTCCAGCGTACCACCTCACCTTCCCCCACCACTGTGACCTTCCCCCACTCCTGCTGTTTCCCCCACCTCTTTTCCCTTGACTCATGCTCTACAAGCAGTCTCTCAGTATTGTGCGGACTTTTGTGAGGAGAAGCCATGTCGCGGGACACTTTAGGTAAGAAACTTAGCCGTGTTAAGGCTTTATTAGTTGCTCACTGTCCACCACTCAAAGTTAAGAGAGTTTCGACTTTAGCTAAGTGGCGCAAACTGTTGCGCGGACACCCTAAGTTTTATACAAAACAGACTAGTGTCAGTTTTACTGATGAGGATTTGTTTAAAATATTGGATGAAATGACTTTTCCTTGCAAAATTCAGTTAGTTACTCCCATTCCTGACAGTTCAGAGTCTTAGTCTCTTGAGCCAATATACCTAGAGTGCACGGGGCCGGACAGTCAGTCGCTCGGTGTCTGTCGTAGGGTGCGCATCGCGGTTGCAGTAATGGTTAAAGTAAGGCAGCTGGGCTAGTTCAAGGTCACCCGAGCGGTGTCACATGACGGTTTAGGCAGAGTCACGTTGCAAGCTTCAAGTTTCCTCAGCACTTTTGCTGTTTCTCGTCTAATTTCGCTCCAAGTCGTCAAGGTCACGGTAACCTGACTAAAACTCGGAGCGTAGTGCGAGAAACAGCAAAAGTGCCAAAAAATTTTAGGTTTCAGCGTGACCTTGACCTTTGTGACATCGATGACGTCATCTTGGTGACGTAAGGGGTGATGACGTCATCAGCACGTCATTTCTGTGACGTCATGGGTGTGACGTAATGGAAGTGACGTCATTGGTGATGACGTCATCGATGATGCAATCGATGACGTCATCGATGAGGTCATTGACCTCGATGACGTCATCGATGACGTCATCGCTCGGGTGACCTTGAACTGGCCCAAAAGCCTTACTTTTGCACTACTAAAAACTCTTAAAAAACATGTACATCCCAGTGTACAAAACACGGGTATTAGTGCTAAAAATTCCCAAAAGATCAGGTCTGAGGAGGCTATTTTAATTTGGTTCTTCGTTTCTCATTATACAGAGATTTTCCTTCTAAAATAACCTAAATTTGCATGCATTTTAATGGGAAATCAATGATTTTATGCATAAAAATGGCAATAACTCCGTTATATCTTTTGTTCGATCCTTACAATCTTGGTACTATTAGTTAGGTAATTTTATTTTTCAACTTTTTTGTCTCTTGTAAAATTGTATTACAATTTACCGGTTTTGAGATATTTGAGTTAAAAAAATTAAAATGGCTGCCATTTTAAAAATACACATCGGACAAAAATAATTTTTTCCCTGAAAATGGACATTGCTGTCATAAAGGTTCCTGCCAAATATGAACTTAATACAATGAACAGTCACGGAAATAAAAATTATTATGTATAAAAAACAAAATGGCGGATTACTGCTAAACTAAGCCGAAATCCAAAAAAATGTTATTCTTCATTTTTGACTTATTTTTGCATGAAGAATCAGGTCCTGTATAGCCAAGGACACTTTTTTGTGACACCCTGTATAATCTTTGCCTTTAAAAGGACTGAAGAAAGTGTTTTACACCATTATAGATTGTCAATCTAGTAATTCTTTATTTAGTAATAAGAATGAGAATTTTGAATTATCTATATATTAATAGGCAAGCTAATCTTCAAAATTCAAGAATTTTAACTAAACCCATTTAAAAGAGTTTAAAAAACAATTTAGTATTTTCAATTTTTAAATTAGCTTAAAAGATTCCGAAGAAAACCTTAAAACATGTTTCCCTTGTTAATCGTAGGGGAAATCAATAGAACCCTGTATCTCGCTTATTTATTGACATAACTTGGTACAATTTGGTATGTACTTTCACTATGTAACGTTTAACTGATATTTGTTTACAACATCCATGTGATCAAACCTAATATATTGAAATTTTACATGGACGTTTCATTTTCATATTAAGTCTAAGAAATGGTTTTATAAATATACTTTTTGAAGGCCTTTAGGGCTCCACCCCATATGACTTAAAAATTACTATGATGTTATCCTTGTGGTAAATTTTAAATGGAATCTCGGATATAACAAATCATAAAGCTTATAGGACCCGCGCGGTTAAAATTTGTAATAGAAATTTCCTTTTCTCCTAATGTGCTCATTATGGAACAGCTTTGCAAATTTTCTTTATGGCTCCCCCCAAAGAACCTCAAAATCATTATAGTTCCAACGGGATTGTAATGAACGTTCCCCTTTGCTAAAAGGTGCTCACTAAGAAAAAGTTTAGCAACATTCCTTTAGGGCTCTGCCCCAACTACGCCAATGTTTCAATAGAATTCTTTAGGAAGATTCGTTGCTCTTTCAAGTGATTGTAATATATATAAAATAAACTCGATCGCGGACGAAGCCGTGACGGGAATTAGCTTATTGTAAAGAAATAAAACATAATGTCCTAGAAACTGTCCAACCATTAAACCATCATTAAGGTCCGTAAAATAATTAGGCCTACTATGCCTAAAATAGTAAAAATTTTCAATAAGTTACAAACTTGTTTAACGACCAAGATCATGGATAAACTGCTGGGTATTTATTTTTATTTATTTTCAATGTAATAGAATTGTGCAAGATAAATTATTTAACAACAGTGAAACCCTCATAAATAGGCATAGTTACGTGTTTTAATGGAATTGTTGAAAATACAACTTGTAGTGACAACAATGATTTACTTAAGCTCTTTAGCTTATGTCAACTCAAGATTGCCATTGCAGTACAGCATTTCGATAATGTAAATAGCCAATCATAAATCAGAGTGCAGTTCAATGTACCAGTATCGGACATCTGTTGTGCGAGATAAGAGTTTACGAATTACCGGAGTTTTCCAATGACGTTTGAGTTTACACACAGCCAACACGTCGGGTTAAATATAGAGCGCGGTCGCGTTAGTGTAAAACGTTCCAGTTCCTCGGGTAAATAACTGTTCCAAACCCGGAACCGTTTCAGCAATCTGCTTCGGCCATGGTTGACAATTATGTTTTTTTGTTTTATTTTTTCTATGATGTCGGTTCCGGATCCAATTTTCGTCTCAAATACAATATTATTGGTTAGAAATCTATCAAGTGCTTTCTCCCAAGTTATATCCTATAACGCAAACACAAGTAGCGTGAGGTATAAACCATATATGTATGCATAGTATTGTCATCTAAGCAAAAGTCTATAAACAGTATGAAACACATACAATCCCGATTATTTTTAACACATATTTCAAAGTATTAACATATTACATCCAGTTTATATAAATTGAAAAATCCTGTGACAAACTGATATATTATATTTCAATACCCATAGGCGGTTTGCCAGCAGTGACAGATATTATTATTTTGTTAACAGTACCTGGGCGCCATGCAATTGCTCGGTAAACTCAAACAGTGATATTCTTTATAGTAATATGAGTTACAGACAGTCCGCCAAAATGTCCAGTAAAAATGGCATATTTCTTGTTCAAGACGAGCTCGTTCGCTCCCCTCACTCGCCTTTCGGACTGTTTCGATGTAGGCCTATGGGTGCTGGGCCTATGGCCTGGGTCCTCCCACCATTATTTCTGCCCCCTCCCTCACCTCCACTAAGTTTATAAAAACAAGCTATATAAAATGTTAAGGCTGTTGGCTTATTATGATTGTTGTTATTGTATAAAGAAAGAATAGGATAGGGGAAAGATTGAACACCATACATTTTACTAAAACCAAAACACGACTCTTTTTAGTATTATTCATACACGAGTAAATAGTTTTTTATCATTAAAGTATTTTAAATATTATAGCTTTAATAATATTTTTAACTCCAAATAAATAAATAAAATTTTGTTACCATTATTTGTAATCTTCGCAAAGAAATGGAAACAATTAATTGCTGTACGATGAGCAGTTGCGAACGGTTCCGGTTGTAGTGACCGATCAGGAACGGGACGCCGGATCGTTGCAGCGGTTCCGGCGCAGCTGGTTACAGTTGCG